>JBBPSD010000107.1:1932-54325 GCA_038093415.1 Xerocomellus chrysenteron
TGGCAAGCCATCTTTTAGTCTACCAATGGCATCAATAACGCTTTCTTTACCCCACTTTGTTTTTTTTTTTTTTTTTTTTTTTTTTTTTTCCTCAACTCTCCATCGCCAGTTCAACAACGGCCTACCACGACCTCCCTAATGATATGTACTGGTTCTTTCACTCACAATGATGCTTACAAGCATACAGGCGTGACACCCCAATGTTGCCTTCCATTCCATGGACACAACACCTCATTTCATGAGGGCGACATTCAAATGATCACTGTGATAGTGCCCTGCCTCCCATCCCATAGGTGTGACACTCCAACAGCAATGGCTCCAACTTACAGGCATGATCCCATAGGTGTGACACCCATGCCATGCCAGTGAGGGTGATGCCCCAAGGGTCACCACAATGGCCATGGTGTCCTGCTCCCTATCCCACAAGGGCAAGGCCCAAGGTGGCCAATACCCGCCTCACCACAAATGCCCAAATGGTCACTGTGCCCCACCTCCCATTCCATGGGTGTGACATACCTGTGGCCACAGCTCCCTTCCAACTTATGGGTGTGATGTCCAATGTCCAATGCCCACCATGCCCACCGCATTGTTGTCATTTTTGCAGATGTCAAGTGAATACTGTTCACACGCATTTCGAAACATGCGGTGTGCTGATGGGTGGCACATGTCTGGACCCACTATTTTTTCTGTCTTTTTTTTGCACATGCTGATCCCACCAAAGCAATACCGCAATGCCAATGTGTTTTCTGTGGCTAATTGGAATGGAAGGGTTACAATCAAGTGGTACTTGGAAGGGAATTACTTGTCTTGACCTCAACTACTTTTGTGTTCATACCAATTTACTTGCTGGCATATAATGTTGACCCCTTTTTTGATTCAAAAAGTATGAGTATGAGTAAGCTTGAGTATGGTGTGCTACAGCAGTAGAACTTGCCTTTTTTTGCAGATCATGATGTTTACTTGATTGTTGTGGTTGTTAGTAAAGGAAGCATTGTTGTTGTCAGCAAGAGCATGATGTGTAAAAGACGAGAAGAAGTGTAGAATAAAATAAATGTAAAGAAGATATACAATGGAAAGGACAAGGGAAGATTAGAAGAGGAAGTTGAAGGAAAATAAATGTATTGGAAATTGAAAGGTAATGCTAATATTAGAATTTGGAGAGTCAAGAAAAAACCAACAAACGGGTGGTGTTTATTATTGAGAATATTGTTAGCTATTGAGGAGTTTTAAAAAGCATATGGCATTTTGGGATGTTCATAAAGATTTCTTAGATATATTGGGTGATAAATTTTGTTTGACAGAAAGGCATTGTGGGTTGTGCTTGCTATGATGGGACTAATGTGAGATGCAGCAACAAGCAAGCCACGTAACCATATGTGTTGTAGGCGAGGAGTATGATAGATAATCAGATGGACTGATTAGTCTGTGGCCAAACTCCCCCTGAGTATGTAATCTTTTCCCTACTATCTGAGCATGTATCTACTGTAATATCCTGCCATTATCTATGATGAATGTCTGAGCAAATGGGTGATTAGACTAATGTACTATATTAACCAACGATCAGTTATAGTTGTTTGGAATGAGTGAAAAAGGAAGTTATTTACTGTTTTGGTAATAACAAAGGAAACATGAAACATTTACTATTATTGAGAAAATAGGAAGTTTACATGTTAACTTTTGACCACGATGAAGTGCTGAACCTATCTCTATGCGGTCGAGCCGTGGGGCCCACGGCAATTCCCACGCCACAATGAGACTTGCCCCTCCTGTCCCTCCTTTTGTTTCGATTTTTGTACAATACCACACTAGCTATTTGACAATTACAACTGCTTCAACATGACCCCAGGATTACCATACACGACCTCCAGTTGAAACAGTATCGATCGGCCCAGCCATTCCTTTTCTATGAGTCACCCTTTTTGGAAGGTTAGTTGTGCGACTTGAGGGTGTCTGGGGATTTGCAGACAAGCTCTGCCAGCCCATATGCAGCCTAACCTTGCCTTTAGGGACTATATGCACTGTCTGCAACCAAAATCCAGCGGTCTGCATCCTTGCTCGATGCACTGTAGCTATTTTTCCTCCTTAATCTCTGTACTGACATTTATTGTGTGCGAGCTTTTGCAGACACATCACCCGGTGTATTGTACCACATGGAAACCTTCCTAGGACACTTGGGGATCCCCTGCAACAAGAATTGTAGCGTCTGCATCTTTGGCCATCACACAGTGAGTCTTTTTCTCCGGCCTCTCCCCTTATATTCATAACTCCTATATTAGCGTACAGGAATTTTTCTAGGCCCAATATCTGACTTACCCTATACTATATGAACCTAAGCAATCATGGGAAGTCAAGAATTGGTTAGTGCCTTGTCTGGTTGTCGAGGTGTGTACCCCTTCTTCCTCCTCCCTCCTGGTATTATCTAAGTACACCCTTACATAGATTTTTCCTGGTGCTATGGCTAACTTTTCCCATACTATATGATCTAAATGAAGCTCCCAAGGTGAATATTTTACCAGCTAGTTGGCTTGTGATCGAGCTGTGTGCCCTAACTCCTTCTGCCTCTAGCTATATAGGTCAGACGTGACTGCATGCTATATGGCTGCACCTTAGCCAAGATTATGAAGATTTTATAACCTAAATCGTTCTCTCAGGCTCCCAGGAAGGTTGGCGTTTTCCTTCTCTCTCTTTCTTTACAAATAGCTTGGTGAGTCACGCTTGAGTCACGCCTATATGTCGGGACTTTTGGCCAAGGCCTTTACATAGGAAAATATAACGCTATGGTTTAACCTGGTTAAGTTGGTCTGTTAGGGGGGGTTAGGGGGGTTTACCCCCCTCTGTTAGCTTTTGGTTCAGGGTTGTCAAGGGGGGATCCGGGGGGTACCCCCGGTTAGTTAGAGTTAGGGTTGGTTGGAGTTAGGGTTCATTTCCCTTCTATGAATTATAGCCTTGATGCATGCTTCTATGAGACATATCGCTAACCCCTTAGTGGCTATCAAGTAGCAGCTGTCAGCCAACTTATTCAGTACTTTGTAGCAAGTTTAGAGCCTCCGGGCACCGTTGTTGCGGCTCTCTGAGTTCACAACATTCATCACTGTTTCGAATATGACGTCTTGGAGTCCCAATCCTCTGCAAGCCGCTTCTTATGTTTCGCATCTCAGCGCTACTGGTGCTTTTACAAAGCTTTCTCTATTGTGTATACCCTTTGTTTATCTGTTTGGCATTGTTGTTGAACTCCTTCGCTCTCTACTACCTACCCGTGCAGTCGCTTGGGTGGTCATTGAATTCATACGTGTATATAACCTGGATCTCTTGCAGCATCTGATAGCCAAGACTCTGCTAATCAAGACTATAGGTTGATCTATAGGTAGCTGCAGTACCTTGGCGAAGTTTGAGGGGCCGAGGATCGTGTAAACCTGTACCACCGGTATTTTTCCTTCATATTTTCTCATCCATGTTGTCGGCTCACTTCATGGCAGTGGGTTGTCAAGTTTGCAGCTGATAAGCCTCAATGCAGGCAAGAAACTCATCAGTATGGGCGTTTTGAACCAACCAATGTATAATATGCCAACCAATCTCATCCCCAGGGTGGTATGAGGGTGGGTTATGAATTGTAGGCTGTGTATACAAGTCGGAAGAGGGTATATTCTTTTGATGGTGCGTTCGATCGTGCAAAAAGCTCTTTATCTTGCTCACATTCTTGTAGCTTCCCAAGTCGGTGTCCTTTATGGGCCCTGGTCTCACTACGTTAGGTCGCTAGCATATATTCTATTCTTTGATACTGTTACTAGGTGTCCGGCTGGTAGGTTTCTTATGCATGCCCTATAGGTTTTAGTCACGCTGAGTCATGCTGAGTCACGCAGGTCAATATGATAGCGTCTATGTCTATCATCCGCGTAATCAAAAAGTGATAGTATAACAGAAAGTTAAGTCAGCATTTTTGACCCACATAGTTATGGCCACTGATCAATCCTGCTAGGTGGCAGATGATGACAGTGAGTCACGCCCTTCTCCAAGGAAGCGCAGGAAAGCCCTTCTCGATCCTCTGGTACCATTAATTTTATAACTCCTTATAGGAGGAGGGATACTCCATCCGATGGCTCCGATCATGGTGAAGCGGATTGGAAAGAGGAGGGGCCAAGCGATGGACCAGCCACACGGCTGTGTGTCACTGTCTATTTCTGCATCAGCTACACACTGACTATGTTGTAGAAGGCGTCGTCCGGTCGATGAGAGTAGTGATGGCCAGCAAGAACTGCGTCAGCTGCGTCGGTAGGTCCATTAACGCCTAATTTATTCCCATCGCTAACAGAGCTGCATAAGGCGCGTACCCCGCTCTGAGTCATTTAATAATAGTGAGGGGCTGGTTAAGGAGTCACGCCCTCCACTGATATCACGTTTAAAGTGAGATGTACGTCTAACCTTCTCGTCAAATTTCTCACCTGGTTACACAAGACAAGCCACCATATATGCTGATGAAGAGGACGAAAAACCTCATGTGTTGAACTGGTAATTTCATAGAGGCCCAACCAAATTCCACTACTAATCGTGTTGCAAAAGGCGTTACTGGCGCATTGAATCATCTGATTTCCAAGATAGCGAGGATGATGTGGAGGATGGCGATGGAAGCAACAGCGTCAATGATGGTAAAAATGATAGTGGGGCCCAGGAGGCACAATAAGATGCGCTTCAGGAGACGTCGGGGGCTGGACCCAGCACCCGAGGGTGAGTTACACCGTTTTCATGTATCCCTTCCTCCCCTATTATGTTGCAGAGGACCTCAGTGCAGCAACAGCGATGGCCAACATCAAAGAGATGTGTTGCACTGGTTAGTGCACCAGTCCTATGCACTATACTGTCATTAACTACCCAGCGTGTCGATTCGTCTGAGCACGACAGTGATAATATACACGATGGTTTTGACGAGAGTGAGGGTCGGAGCTACTGGTATGATAGGGATGACGGACTGGGTGGTGTTGAAGGGCTCTCTAGGTAAGCTCCCTCTCTAATTCGTATGCCATGTTTCACATTAGAATGCAGAGGCGTGGACAGCAAGGAAGTGGAGCAGGAACAGGACAGCGAGTCACACTCTACAGACGGAACAAGTCGGGCTGCTGTGGTCGCCAACAGTGACAGTGACAAGGGGATAGAGGAGAATGAGTCACGCCTCCAGTCTATTTGGGTTGGGTGAGTCATGCGGTCTCAAACATAGCTTGATTTCTAAGTACTTCGTAGAACAATCATTCCATATGTAGAGGCAATCAGGGTTAGTGATGGCGATAGCGACTATAGAAACGAACACTATGAAGATAAAGAGGAGGGTGGGGGATCAAGCATAAGGTCAGCGGCATCTCCACCCTATCCTGCCAATTTTCTCACAAGGCTATAGAAAAAATATTCGTCAGTCTACCAGCAATGTTAAGGACGATGTGGAAGAGGTAGACCAACTTGAGGACGAGTCACTTTCTGGACCCAGTGAGCCCCGGTAAGCACTGCCTCTTTTCCGTGCAGTTTATACTATAACTACGATTCAGAATTTTTTTTCCTCAAGCTCATTCCACCCGTGTGGGTGGTAGAGGCTTGCGTCCCCAAGGCCAGAGTTACAGTGATGAGTCACACCCGCGATTCACCCCGCACCTGTAAGCCTCTCTCCCTCCCTGATTTTTTGTTCCGATAGAGTAAAATTTCCCCAGAGCTGGGCCTTCTAGAGATAATTTCTAATCTAACCTTTCTAGGAAGCTGGATGACGGTCTTGCGCTGGGCTGGGCTCAAACACAAGAGCATGCATCTATCGAAGGAGCAAGAATCCAATCGGACGTTTGGACCATGTGATCCTGGGGGCTTACACGCCACGGAGGCGTCGTGACCTACCCTCACCATGATGCGGATGGCATAGGGGCGTTCGTGACCGTTTCTTCCGGCGTCAAGAATTGGGTCGTCATTAAGCCCAAGCATTCCAGGAAAGGGCTGGCACATTTTCTAGCTCGTGTCAGCAGCTCGACTAACAGGCTGCCAGACTTCTCGGATTCCTTAAAATCTGAGACGATCCACCTCTATCCGGGGGATCTTCTGTAAGCATTTTTTTTCCCGCCACCTCTCATCTCATTTGTATAAAAATAGTATCATGCCTCCTGGGCAGCACCATGCTGTATTTACCCCAGTAGCGGGGTTTTCTCGGGGTGGACGTTACTTCAACCTCGATACCATGCACCTCACGGAGCTGTCAAGGTTTGTGGCACGGAAAATTCCTCACAAACGACGTCCATTATGGTACCTTGGAAACGCTCTGCCGTATGGTTATATCGTTGACGATTATACCCGAGTCACGCGGTGAGTCACACTCTTACTTTGGCAGCACTTTACTGAGCACCTGTCAGAGTTGTAAAGACGATCTCTTATAGCGCTCTGTGGGGTGGTCTTATATCATGAATCTTACGTCAGACAGGGCGAAATGCCTCAAGAATCTGCAACGCTTGATATGGCTAGTACGATCGCTGAAACCGTGCTGGTCCACTTCGGCCTCAGGGACCTCAAAAGATATCAGGAATTTCTTTCAGGAACTGACACGTTTGACAGGGGGGAGGTGGTCGAGATCAATTCCTTCCTGCATACCCTTATTTAGCTCAATCAGTCACTTGGATAGTTATACCACTTGTAGTGTATGTTCAGCACTTCACACATAATTTATCAACCGCGTAGCGTCGCTGGAGTTGCGCCGACGTTTCTGAGTCACGCTGGTCGGTTAGTTGCTACTGCTGCTCAACTGGCACCCTATCAGTGTTATCATAGTATTTGTTTTGATATCCTCGTCACATATGCCGTTCTTGAATAGGAGATGGGAGATTTTGCGTAACTAACCCCCCATCAATGAAGGTATAGCCTATCTGTAGTAGCTATCGAGTTGTGTGTATGAATTAAGCGCTACGTATCCTTTCAAGATTTCTTAGCCATTCAAAGTATCGCCTTCACCCCAAAAAGTCCAAACCCTGCTACTCCTGCATTACATCAACCACCACCGCAGGCTCTCTGATGGTGTACGTTTTAAATGCTCTCTAATTTCTCTGCTCTTCTATATCTTTGATTTTCAGAATCCAGTGCTCCATTCCTGGCTGTACCGTACCCTTTCATGCCGATCAGGCTCGTAAACACACAAATGATTTTCACTCACTTGTTCGCAGTGTGAAGTATCAAGGTAGCATATATGCGCCCTTTTTGTGACACATAAGCTTAGAAACTCTAGGGCAGAGCGTTGATATCCACAGAGATGGCATCTCTGGCCGGCTCCCATGTCCCTGCGGTAATACGGCCCATGCACGGTTCAACTTTCAGAAGATATACACACTCTGTCGTAGGAAACCCCACCCTAACGAACCAGACGCTTGTCCCGACGATAGCCAACCACAACCCCCTACCATTCCTCTGGACATCAGTGATGAGATCGAAGCTGTAGATGTTGCTCCTGATCATCCAGCTGATGGCGGTCCCTTTTCAATGGATGTCGATCACGAAGCTCCGCTTGAGCATATTGGCAGCTTCAACCCCGTCTTTGAATCAAGCGATCCCCCTGATATAGGGACTTCCGTGACTCATACCCCTATTGAGCTGAGTCACGACAATAGTATTGTGACTCAGCAACTTGTGGATATGGACCTGGAACCCTCTCAAGACGCAGTGGGCAACCCCGATGCCGCCTCTATAACAGAGCAGCTCATGGCCTTGGGTTTGAAAGTCGATCCCACCCATCGGTTTACCATATGCATCCCTTGTGCCCATGGCATACCCTATACCTCCGCACACACACACTTGCTTCGGCAGCACAAACAGCCTCCACAGCTGAAGAATATATTTCCATCCAAGGAGAGGCTCACTGAAATGCTGATTCAGTTACACGCCAACCGACCCAACCATGTCTTTGCAGGGCCCATAGCACCCATATCTGGCGTCTGTGTCGTTGACGCGTACAAATGCACCATCGCCAACGGCACCTGCGATGCTGTATTTTCAGACAAGAAGAGGTTTAATGAGCACTGTCGGACCAGTCATGGGGGCATACCTGCTCAGCATAGAGCCTTCTCCATTGTCAAAGCACAGCCCTTACGTTCGGAACATAACCACACATACCTCGTCGAGGTTACATACGCCCCCTCACCATCTTCTGCGGCTCTTGTAGAGGAAATAGAAACGGTTTTGTCTTCTAGCGGGTTTTACTCTGTTTCGGACGTCTTTCAGCCCTCCTCGAACCAGCGCACAAAGGGCACCGTCTTTGCACAGCTAGGCTGGGATCAGCTGCTTGTCGGCGTCAGCATACGTTCTCTTCGAAGCACAGTTGTTTCACCTAAAGAATCTGAGCCTGTCTACCTCAAACTCACCCAGGCAATTGGGCTCTACTACGCCTCAACATCTCTCCTCATTCCCTCCCTTCCTATTCTGACCGCCCGGGCCATTCTTTCCACCGGCGAGATTACCTCCCAACCGTTCAAGCCTCTTCAGGAGAAGGATACGTTGAAGAAGTATTCCCGCCTCATGTCTCTCTTCATCATTTTTCTTTTGCGTCATAAAGCAGATCCCGTTCCAGGGTTTGCTGTTCCTTTCCATTCGGACCACACGGCGCAACTGTCGTTACTCTGGGATATCCTTCACTCCGACGATCCCCCGAAGCTTTCACGCCAAATTCACTCCGTCGTCCTCTCTACCTTGACGAATCTGAGTCACGAAGCGTTACTCAGCGATCACAAGGACCTCTTTACCCTTTTTCTTCTCAGCTACCATTTGAAAGACGATTCTGGAAATATGACGAGGGTCTCTGCCATCCCTCCAAATATTTCCGCAATTCAGTGGTGTCTCAGGGCCACTATAGTGAGGGAGATTTCTGAAAAGGCCGCGCTCTATGACGGCGATACATTTCAGTAGGTCTTGGTGCCCTTATCGGTTTCTCTTGCTGACTTCACAGAGCATACGAGGTTCATGCAAAGCCATTGATAACGGATGTGAAACCAAACCTGTTCACATATCTTCGACAGAAGCATGCATTTATAAGCACCTTGGCGTATGCTGAGCCTGGTCTACCGCAGTTTATTTGGAACAGCAGCATGAGTGTGCTGTCCGTCGATGGATTTCCACTGACCATCGATCGCATCCAGAAATCAATGGGCTGCATCAAAGAAGAGATGGAGGAAATCATTGAGAGGCTCACTTTATCCATTGATTTCTCTGACGTTCTACAGTACATTGACTCTCGGATGGATCCTTTGAAGCCAGAAATGTGGTTTATCGATCGTCCCAGAGAAGACCTTCCTGGAACCTCCATCGTCTCACAAGATCCCTGCGGGCTATCTAAATTTTCGCGTCGCCTCTTTGAAAAGATGGCGCAGGAGGGTCCTTATTTTACGATGAGTCACGGCAGTGTTGTACCCTGTGCATGTGAGTCACGCCCTATTTGTTGCTGCCCCATTCTTATTCTTCCTTAGCTGAAATCTGGAAGTGGATCACCGATCTTGACGAGCTCATTTCTGCCATATACTATGGTATAACCCTGACGTGGGGTGGGGGTGCTCGTGGCACAGAGTGCGATCATCTTAGACATACGATTCATGGACAGGGCGATCGTCACGTATTTATTCTCAATGGAATGCTTTCCATTGTGACGACGTACGTCAAGACCCAACACCTTCAAGGCCATGGTCGCCTCATTGTCCGTACCCCGTCACCCCCCATCTCTCGCCTGGTCGTCTTTACTCTCAGCGTCCTATACCCCGTCGCTGCCAAGCTGGCATACTTCGTCATGGAGGCTCCGAAAGCTCAAAACTACCTCAGCTATCTCTTTGTCCATCATGGCACTGTCCTCAACAGCAGAGCCTTCTCCCTCATACTTCAGAGCTACACCGAGAAATATCTTGGCCTGTCCTTAAACCTTAGGGATTATCGCCAAGTAATGTGCTCCATGCTATGCTCTCTTGCCCGAACAGACTTTGGCGTGCCTGACGACGATGACCACGATCTAGCTGAAATCCATGCACAGTTCGGTCACTCGGGGATCGTTGCAGATGCCCACTATGGCATTCAAGGAACAAACGCTCTTTCCTCGGTATCTCATACCGCCGTTCGGTCCATGCAGCGCGTGTCCGCAAAATGGCATGCTTGCTTAGGCACCCCTGATTCAAGCTCTTCTTCTGAAGCCAGCACATCAGTAGATGAAGGTCGAGTCTCTCAGCTACTGGACGCTTTTAAGGCCCCCTTGTCCTTGTCGATCCGAGAAGTAGCCCAAGAGGGCATTCAGCACTTTCACAGCACCGTTCTTTCTCATTGGACCAGCATCTTGCAGGGAGTGGGTACCGACATTATCTCCTACATCAACTCTACGCTCCTCCCTTCGTCACCCTTTCCCTCCCAACAGATTGCTCCTCTTATCGTCCATCCTTTACTCGCTTCCCAAATTCAGCCTCTGTTTCCTGGAACCAAATCATTTTCATTTACCTCTCATCAACAAGCAGAGCTCGTACAGAGCTCCCTCACCAATGACCATGTCCTGGCGGTCATGCCCACCGGAGGCGGCAAAAGTTTGGCTTTCTTTTCCGCGCCGTTGCTGAGCCCATCTAGGCTGTTCATCGTGGTGACTCCGTTTGTTGTATTGACCGAGGATATGTGTCGGAGACTTGCCACATACCCTATTTCCGGCGGTAGCTGGGCAAGTGACATCAATCCGTTTGATGCCCAGCTTGTCATCGTCCCTGCCCACGAAGCTGGCTCATCACGCTTTTTCGAATGGGCTCAGGCGAACTCGGAACGAATACGCCGAGTATTCTTGGACGAGGCCCACCATATTATTGTGTCGGATTCCTACCGCCCCTGCTTCAGGCTTTTTCATCTCCTTACTCGTTTGAAAAAGCCAATCACCTTCCTAACTGCCACGATGCCACCACACTCCATTCCAGCCCTCTGTCAATCAATGATGATTAATCCTTTGCTCCTTCGTATCATTCGGGCTCCAGTATCTCGGCCGAACGTTGGGTACCACGTCATCCATGTTGATGAGTCACGCTTGGTAGACAAGACCACAGAGGTTTTTCGGTCTATAACCCTTCAACCAAATGAAAGGGGTGTCATTTATACTACCAGCATCGCCTTCACTCACGAGATCGCCCGCCAACTCTCTATTCCTGCATACACCAGCCGCATCTTGCCTGACGAGCAAATGAACAAGGAAGAAAAGTCACGCCGCTTCCTTGCATGGCGTTCAGGGAAAACACCATGGGTCACCGCCACCATATGCTTTGGTGAGGGTGTCGATTTCCCCAGCGTTCGCTACGCCATTATTGTGGAGCCCAAGGAAATGTTGTCCTTTCTTCAAGAGTCTGGACGTCTTGGCCGTGACGGCATTGCCTCTCAGTCCATTACCATATGGAGCGCCTTACCAAACCCACCACCTGCCGACGACCCTGACCACTGCGGAAAGCGTTCGATGGCTCGGTTCCTGCAAACAAAATCTTGTCGGAGGTTAACGTTTCATCAGTTTGATCCAGGGGTACACTCGTGTGCTTCCTCTGCTGACAACGTTTTGTGTGATTTCTGCGAGGGCCTTTCCAAGGTATGTGGCCCACATTCCTTTTTCTTTTCCAGGCTGAGTCTTCTTATAGTCAATCGAGCTTTCCGTTCCCATGCCTGTTCGACTTGACCTTCCTTTGGTCCAGCAGAAATCCAAAGCCCCCCCCCTTTCCATTTCCGTTGAAAGTAACGCCATGCTGATTGACCAGTCATACGAGACTGGAAAGCAAGACATGGATGTCCTGCGTACCATCATTTCCCGTGTTTCCGCCATAGGCTGTGCTGATTGCTGGATCCTTTGCGAATCACACGTAGGGCCCCATGAACACGACCGCTCATACCTTTTCGACACGCTCTTGTCCAGTCTCCGCGCCAAGAAGAGAGAAAACAATACATTTTGGCCCTCATGCTATCGTTGCTGGGTGCCCTTTCAGGCGCCCTGTAGCCACCCTAGTATTAAAAAGGGTGACTGCGTCTTACCCGAAGATTGCCCCCATCCGGAGATCCCCCACCTCATTCCTACTCTCTGTTCTTTGGTTTACATTTATGACGATCCCTCTAGACCCTTTCTCTCTCAGGTTTCAGCTACACTGACCCTCGACCCACCCCTTTCGCATACGATGTCTCGATTTTTGCAATGGGTTACAGAACCTGCGCCATCAGCAGATAGAGTTCCAAACTTTGCGCTTTTTCTGATCGCCTTTTCCAAACGTTTCAATAGGTTGTAGCCTTTAACAATTGTGTGTGACTCAAGTATTACTCAGTAGCGTAAGTGTACGAGTCAATACATGGGCTAGCATCATGTAAGAATCACAGTACTACCTCGCATCATCTGTGCGTTTAATCTGTGTAGGATTCTGTAAGCATTGCCTTCTGATACAGAAAGCGGCATACCTTGATAGATGTGTTTTTCCTCATGGTGGACCAGCAAGTCCCATGGGAGCCCTCTGAACTCACATAGAGGGCATTTGAACCGCCCCCCCTTTTCCTTTATCTCCCAACTCTGAGCTGGTGCATCTTTCAGCACCTTTTCGTCGTCATTGAGCCTTCATACATACCGAAGGAGTAAAGGCATAGCTGCTTCTCCTCGTTGTGTTTGCTCTTGACATGCCTCTCGAGCCGCATAGCGCCATCCTCTTCGAACGTGTCAAAGCAGTATGGGCAGAGGAGTTTGTAGGCCATTGTGGTCGGGTTGATTGCTTGAAACCCAACCAACCTTGGTTCTTGTTATCTAACCCAAATGCATTTGTCCCGATTAGTACTTTACATCAGCCCCAATTTCCCCTGTCTTTCTTGCGCCAGCTGAATCCCAAATGGACCTAGAAAGCGATTCAGCCATTCTGGATCAGAAAAAACAAGGCATCAGAGAAGCAATGCAGCCAATTCAAGAGGATCAGGCATATATGATTGGGTCGCTCAAGTCACGCCAACGACGTCTTCAAGGCATCAACCGAGGCCTCCAAGACACGGCTATGGATGGGATAGACGAACCCTCCCTCGATAGCTTGAATGAAGAACAGTTGGATGTACTGCGCCTGGCAGTGGATGGATCTAGCCTGTATATCACTGGGGCAGCAGGTGTGTGACTCACCCCTTGAAGCGTCCCTTGACCCATCCACATATAGGAACGGGCAAGACACACCTCCTCTCACACATCCATAAAGCCCTGGTTTACAAATATGGTTACCGTCCTAGAGTGGCCTTGATGGCCAGCACCGGCATGGCTGCTTTGGTGATACAGGGTATGCTGTTTATAACCATTCTTTCTCCTTTGATACCCTCTTGCTCAGGACAAACGCTCCATTCTTGGGCCGGTTTTCATAACCCATTCATGAGCGTCGAAAAGGCAGTGGAGAAGGTGAATCGGCTTTCTGCAGTGCAATGTCGATGGATAGAAGCAGAAGTGCTCTTGATAGACGAAAGTAGGGCTCTTTCTTACTATTAGCTTTCTCACAACGCTGACCCTACAGTATCTATGGTCGATGCGAGGTATTTGAACCTCATTGATCAGGTCGCGCGTCGCATTCGTTTTATAGATCGTCCGTTTGGGGGACTTCAGGTACATTAATTGTCAGATACCGTAACCCACTCATTTCTTGCTTAGCTTATCACCACTGGTGATTTTTTTCAACTACCCCCCTGCAACTCTGAGGGAAAGCCACCCATGTTTGCCTTTTATTCCGACGCATGGATCAGAGTCACGCAGCTGTTCATCCATCTCAGGACCGTTCACCGCCAAGCTGATCCTGGTACCCTTCTCCTCCGTCCTACTGCGCACATTTAACACATTCGATTCTAGACTTCGTTAGGGTACTTAACGAGTGTAGGGTTGGGCTTCCGTCCTCCGAATCCCTCTTCATCCTTCGTGGGCTCGACCGCGCCTTGGGTCCACAACCCATCCTACCGGTTCAACTATTTGCCCTTCGAGCTCTTGCTGCTAGGACAAACAGCTTTCACTTGGATATGCTGCTTGGGGATGCGTATACCTTTAGTGCTAGAGATGGGCCTGATCACCCCCTTTCTTTGCCTTATTACAACGACATGCCGGTCGACCCTCTCCTCCATTTGAAGAGTGGTGCACAGGTGATGCTTCGTAAGAACTTCGGCAATGGTCTCGTCAACGGCACTATCGGAAAGGTGGTTTCATTTCACACAGAGGAGGATTTACTCAGTTTTGGAAACGATCACACCCGGTACACAGAAGGCCTTCTCCGTCAAATTGACCCAGATGCTCTACCTCCGTCATCCTCAGCGGCTCCAAATGCATACCCTGTTGTGTGTTTCAATACCCCCACCGGACCAGAGCATGTTTTTTGTCGGCCAGAGACGTTCCAGGTTGAAGATCAGCACGGACAAATTGTCGCCATCCGTACTCAGGTCTACAGCTAACCTGTCTTTCAATCCTGACTGATCGAAGCCTTAGGTTCCTCTTACCCTTGCCTGGGCAATGACAATGCACAAGTCCCAGGGCCAAACGATTTCCAAGCTTATCGTTGACTTTTTTGGCATTTTTGCCCCTGGTATGTTATCTAATCTTGGTTGAGTATGAGTCACGCTCATGGGCTTCGTTAGGTCAGGCCTACGTAGCACTGTCTAGGGCCCAGTCTCTAGAAGGGTTACAAATCGCCAACTTTAACCCTTTGCGGGTGATTTCATTTTATTTTTGGAGCTGCTTCTGTTCTTACTGTATATTTCAGATCCTGGTAGATCGGAATGTGCTTAGATGGCATCGTGAGGTCTTTGGGGAATTTTTTTAGCCCCAACTTATAATGTATATACGCTCAACGCTTTGCATCAAACCTGTTTTTGCTACCCTTCATCACATTGAACTGCATAGCCAGATGCCTTTTTTGTTTGGCCCCACTTACCCCTGCATATTTACAGCCTAGCTTCCTGCGGTACCGCACTTTTTTTTACAGCATACTGTCAGGCCCACATGGCAATCTCGCCTATCAATAGCTGTAAGCGCCATCCTTGATGGATTTCGCTTGGGGCCTCATGATTTACAGCGCTTCTAACACTTTTCTTCTCAAACGAACGTTCTGTCTATGATATTAAACGCGGGCTCTACAGCTGCAGGGAAGTACCTTCGGTTCAGTCCTCGTAGCATTGGACCCATCTTGCACAGATTTACATCCGTCGAGCCGTCCATTTCAATTGTCCTCGATGATCCCACAGTCCTCATCCCAGCATCGCGCTGTCTCAACCCCTAGCTACGTTGTAATCATTCTACCCGAGAATTCCATGGTAGTTGTTCCCAACCTCCTGGCGGTTCTGGACCGACCAGCGGAAGGCTTCGCACAACGTTTTCGGAAGCCGCCGCAACTCATCACTTATTTGCTATAGCTATTTATGGAACTCATTACCAGCACTTGATATCGATCTATAGACAATTCATTAGATGAACGTTTGTCCCTGCGTAGCCGACAAAGCACCGTCCGACAAAGAGCTTATGTCAATCACGTGTCAACCACGTGCTTAACTCGCGTCAATATTTCAGGTCGCGGTACTTCAATGTAGCTCATTATTTCTTGCCACATCCTATCTTATACAATACCCTTTACATCCTCTATATCATCTACTGATCTACTTCTTGAATACACACAATGGCTAAGAAGATATTGGAAATGTCCCCGGCAGAGGTGAGTCTCCGTTTGACTTGCGTTTCTTCTTTGATTGTCTAAATCTACCGGTAGCTCGAGCATCGCCGTGCCTTGGCCAACGCTCGTCAACAGAGGCGGCGAGAGAGGCTGTAAGTCCCTTGGAATTTCAGATCGAGTCTTTCAACTAATGACATTCTCAGACAAGGTCGCAAACTCGAAGAGTATCGAGCACGCTGCTCTCGATACCAAAAGCGCTACAGGTTTGTACCTATATTCCATCTTTTATCGTATAGTGTTGACAACCGTGCAGGCAACGCAAGAAAGGATTCACGAGTGAGGACGACGAGTCACGCTCTCCTCCAAGGAAGCGCAGGTAAGTTTGTCGCCCTCTGGCATCGTTTGTTTGCTGACCATTTTATAGAAGAAGGGCCCCCCCATCTAGCGATCCTGAGGAGGAGGAGGAGGAGGAGGAGGAGGAGGAGGAGGAGGAGGAGGAGGAAGAGGAGCCCGGACCCAGCACCCGCAGGTCAGCCACACCCCACCTCTTTGTCTGGCCCCTTTCTGACCAAGTTACAGTAGACGCTGTCAGGCCAAGGTCAGCGACAACAGCCAGGAGGGACGCCAGCTACGTTCGTAAGTCCACCCCCCAAATGAATCCATCTTGCCGCTAACAAGGTTGTAGGAGACGTGTGCCTCCCGTCGAGTCATCCAATCGCAGAGATCACCAGCAGCCGGTCAAGGTGTCACGCCCTCGACTTAGGTCACATTCAAAGTAAGCCGTATGGTAGTTTCTTAGGGTTGAGTGTCTCACTAAATTCCAGAAGACAGATTACCCTACCCACCGATGAGGAGGATGAGGAGGAACCTCATTGGTCAAAGCAGTAAGTTCTCAAGAGCTCAGCCCGGCCCAGTTGCTAATTACGTTACACATGTATCAGGTACATCGAGTCAGAAGACGAGGAAGACGAGGATAAGGATACTAGACACAATACTAACATAACCGACGATGGTGTCAATGAGAGGAATGGTGCTGATGAAGCAGATGAGCAGGCCAAGGATGGGTGAGTCACGCCATTTTTCTCAACCATTTCTTTTCTGACCATATCATAGAGAAAGTCACCAGGGAGAGACCAGTGAGGATGGTTACGGTCCAGGGGAAGGACACACATCACCCTCGTAAGCCCGCACACCCTAACCGTGATATAGTTTGACAATAACACCGACGTTCACAGCTACGATATGGACGATGGCATGGGTTTCAACAACGGCAAAGATGGCTACCAACAACGATTAGGCACCGAAGAGACATCTATCATCAGGA
Source organism: Xerocomellus chrysenteron (assembly GCA_038093415.1). Taxonomy (NCBI): domain Eukaryota; kingdom Fungi; phylum Basidiomycota; class Agaricomycetes; order Boletales; family Boletaceae; genus Xerocomellus; species Xerocomellus chrysenteron. The sequence continues at coordinate 18,895 of JBBPSD010000107.1, forward strand.
AAGTTCCGTTCCTCTTCCTACCCGCTGCTTCTCTGACTAAGCTACAGAGAACCTTCCCCCCATCCACCGAACGACAACGACAACGACAACGACAATGACGAAGATGAAATAGACCTGCTGTTGGCTAAGGAGGATGAGCCCAGCACAGAGGGGGTTCCCGACACCTCTAACAGTGGTAATCACGACAGACTTCCTCCCAACCCTACCAACACTGGCGACGATAACGAGGAAGATGAAACAGACCGGCTGAATAGCGACGATTCCTGTGACGAGGACGAGTCACGCCTTCGGCGTATCAGGATCGCGTAGGTCGTCCAACCCTTAAACATACCTTCAAACCTAACCTAACCTAAGTAGAGAACTGATTCCACACGTCGCAGCAATTGGTGACTACCATGATGATGGTGAAGGCCGCCGTGACGAGGCCACAGAGGGGGGCAAAGAGTCGCACCCTAGTCCTATACCAGATCTGAGGTGAGCTCTGCGCTTGTTTTTATTTTTAAATCTTAAATATGATATAGAAAGTCCGTTCCTCCGCCTACTGACGTGGATACCGATGAGGAGCAGGTGGATCAGCTCGAGCATGAGGACAAGTCACATACCAAGGCCCAGTAAGCCACGCCCATCCTCTGCGTGGTTTATTTCACATGTCCATTTTAGACAGTCTGATTGTATTCGCGAGGGTGACGTTGTGCCACAAGCTCCAGGGGGGGGTGATGAGTCACGCCCTCGGCTCTTTATACACATGTAAGCCCAGGCTCGCCCTTCGCTACTCGGATTTACTTAACCACCTCATAGAAAGATTCCTCCGACGATGAATCTAACTGAGGTTCTCGGTATAGGTCATAGCTCCCCTCCACGGCTACGGCGGTAGGTTTCCTCGCGTGCCTCGCCTATCCCCCTCACTGAGTTACAGCAGGCCCACTCACCGTTCCACGGCCTCTACACCCGTCCAAAGCGATCCGGAACCAAGCGGGGTTACGGATAACGGCCCCATCTCTTTTTCGGATGAATCACGCAACATGGACCTTGTCACGGGAATTCTCGGTGTGCAAATTGACGCCAGAGCACCCACGGTTGAGTGGACTAGTGGCCAGCGTACCGTTCTGCCGTTCTTGCCAAAGAGAGACAAGAGACGACGGATGCGGAATCTCCTCAACAACGATGCCCGCTACACTCGGGACTTGGCCAAGCTGCCAGAGGCCGGTCCCCACAGTTCACAGGTATCCTTTTTGGATAAGAATCTGGACGGTTTGGAACTCGTCAAGCTCGCTCAAGAGGCCTTATCTCAAGACAAGGTCGTCGTTGTCAGGGGTTATGTCGATACGCATGGGTTTCAGTTCAACGTTGAGGATCTGAACGCACATTTCAGCGTTACCCCACATAGACCCGTTCAGGCTCACGGTAGGTCCAAGTCGTGACCTTTTGATTACCCTTTAACCCTTGTTTAGATATGGCCTTGCGGGTGGCAGACTTCTCCAAACCTCATGTTGACAGTACCGTACAAGAGTTCATGGACGACATCACGAACAAAACGGTCTCAAGGGTTGTTTTGGGGTTCCCCCTCCCTCAGTACTGCTTACCTTGGCCTTTTGGGTGAGTTTACTCGCTTTTTCAATACGCCCGTGACTCATCCAGGGCTAGGAAACTCGATGATGGCCTTTCGCTCGGTTGGGCCCAAACACAGAGCCACGTATCTCTCAACGATGCTAGAATTCCAGCCGATATCTGGACCGTGCGCTCTTGGGGGCTAGGTCACCACGCCGCGATAATGACCTACCCGCACCATGACGCCGAAGGTGCCGCGACCTTCGCGATCGTACAATCCGGGGTGAAGAACTGGGTTGTGTTTGAGCTGGAACACACCACCAGAGAGGACCTTCCGGAACTCCTAACACAAGTCAGCAACAACAAGGCTTCCCTTCCCAGCTACAAGGAACTGGTAAAGGCAGAAACGATTCACCTGTATGCAGGTGATCTCTTGTGAGTCACGCCTTTTCCAGCGTTCTTTTCTCACTTCTCCACAGGATAATGCCACCGGGAAAGCACCATACGGTATTCACGCCGGTGGCAGGTTTTTCTCGAGGAGGACATTTTTTCAGCCTGGACACCATGCACCTAACAGAGGTCTCAAGATTTGTGGATTCAGAGGTCGGAAAATATATCACCAACGACTCTCATCTGGGCACGTTGGAGACTTTATGTAGGTTGGTCATCGCTCTTACCGTATTGCCCAAGTGGAGAAGTGAGTCACACTTTTTTTTTGGAGTAACCTACTGAACAACGTCGCAGAGCTGTACAAGCGCTCTCTAGTAGCGCTCTGCGGCATGGTCGTACACCATGAAGCTTACGCCGCACAGGAGGCAGACGTTCAATACTCCACGACGCTCCCCATCGCCAAGAACATCGCCAACGCAGTTTTGGTCATGTTTGGTCTAGGTAGCCGTGAGCTCTACTTTGAATTCCTCAGCGAGGGCGATATCTCCGACCGGGGTGAAGAGGTCAAGGTTCACGATTTCTTACATCTACTCGATATTACGGTATAATTTTGTTTGGCTTATGTTGCTAGTTACCGAGGTAACCCCGTAGTTTTAGACGATCTTAACACTTGTAAATTCCATCCTATTCATTCTCACTAGTTGATGAGTTACAAGAACACTCGAACGCTTGCTGTCACCACCACCACCACCACGGCGCCGCGATGGCATCGGCGACACCGCCGTGATCACGACAATATTGCCGCTGCTGCAAACGCCGCAATAGGCATCAGCGACACCGGTCTCCTGCCCGGAACTATTACAAGCATGAACGCCGTCTCTCGCCCCAACTGTTAGGTTTGGTAACGCTCCCGGCGCCTCCGCCTCGTCGCTGGTAGGTCCGACGTCGCAGCTCGCAACTATTCTCTTCTCCCCCTCGAGCTCGACGCTCAGGGGTTTGTTCTCGCGTCTTGCGGGCTGGTCTGGCATGGGAAGTGGCGGTGGATGGTGGTCGGGTGTCCCAGGTACGTCGTCTTCGTCCTCTGAGGTGCGCTGATCGTTTTCATTAGCTCCTGGCGTCGATCGACTATGCGCCAACGCGCTCCTTCTCATCTCGACACTCTCCACCTCGACTCGGCGTCTCGGCACGCCCTTGCAACCTCCCTGTCGACTTCAGCATCCGCGTCGTCGTGCGCAGCGCTCCCGTTTCGTTCGGCCTCGGTCGCGCCGCCTGGCTCGACCTGCACGTCTGCGGGGTCTCGACGCTCGACGCTCGGCTCGTCGGATGGCCCCGCAGGCCTCTCCGGTCGACGTTCGTCGTTGTCGCCATCGCCTGGACCGTCCTGGATGTCTTTCGACGCCTGCAACACGCTCGTCTCGACTTCTTCCACCCTCGCGCCCTCGACCTCGTTAGGTGAGCCGTCCGGTTTCTCTGGTCGACGCGTCTCGTCGCCGTTGCCGCCCGTAGCCTCTGCAGCTCTGTTCGGCCCTCTCGACACCTCCGTCTCGACCCCTTCCCGGCTCCCTCGCCCCCTCGTGCCCCCAGGCATGTCGGGTGGCTCTGTGGGTGCGTCTGGACGACGCTCGTCGTTGCCCGTCGCGTCCTCAGGGTCTCTCGACGGTCTTGTTGGGTCCGTCTCGGGTGCGGTCGGCTTGCTGATGCCGCCGCTTGCCTGTCCAGTCCACTCCCCCTCGAGCGACATGCTCTGGGGTGCGTGTGGTCTCGTCGCCATGATCTCGTCTTCGGACGTCTCCACGCGACTGTCTTCGTCGTCCGTCTCCCCACCCTCGACCTTGTCGCCCGTCACCAGCTCGTGGACCTCACCGCCCGATGCGTCTTCGCTCGGCGGCGTCCTATCTTGCGATGTGGTTTCCGACTCTTGTCGTGGTGGTTCCGGCTCGACTGCTGGTCCCGGCGACCTGTCCACTGGCTCTGTCGGCCCAGCGCTCGTCGCGTTCGGGTTGATGGTGTCAGCGGTCTTCTCGTTGACCTGCCGACCTGCCGTTGGGCTGCTCACCGGGGTCGCGAGGCCTACGCCGTCAGCGCTTTGGTCCATGGTCTCCATGCCCGGTCCACTTGCTGCGACTGCGCCTTCTTCAACTCTCCCGCGCGGCTTCTCGCCCTTCTCGGCGCCCACTCATTTCTGCCTTCCGACTCGTCCCTGGTTCGCGGTTCTGCGTTCGCATTCGCGACGCGTCCCGTTGCTCGGTGAGTTGTCCCGTTGTCTTCCTGACCCATTTCTGACTCTGTTGCTGGTGCGCGCAGCCACCTGCATGGTGTCGTTTTCCCGCGCGTCGAGTACTGTAGACGTAGCAGTAGCTTTCTTCTCGAATAAAGCTTGTAGAATCTTGAAAACTTCGTGAGCTGTCATTGACAGGCTAAGGTGGTCGTGGACAGTGGGTGGGTTAGTCGTAATGACCAGGTACTGCGCTTCCGTGTCGTCGCGCATCCACGCGGCTGTGCGCCATGGGTCCCATGGATCGTTTGGCTTCGTTTTGGTGCCATCGAGTAGTCCGAGTAAGTTTTGCACTTCCGCTGCTTCAAAAAGCTTCTCGCGGTAATTCGACCAGCTCCGGCCATCAGCTATAAGGTCCGGTACGAAAATTTTCTTCCCATTCTTGACTCGTGTCAAATAAGGCATTTTCTCGGGCCTGAGTGAGTTGGGTTACTGAGGAGCACCGGGGCTCATAACCTGTAGAAAGGTGGTGCTGTAGAATACTCAGTAAGTCGTTATAATGTTAGGATAGTAAGTAAGTATACCTGTAGAATACTCAGTAAGTCACTAAGTAAAACTAAAGGTAAGAGCGGTGCGATGCATTTACGCTTAGGTAAGCAATGGCTACCAAATACAGAATACTAGCTCCAACAAAGTCGCACCCTGCCACTCAACTATTCTAGGTCTCACCCACCCCCAGCCTCTATCAAGCCAGACCTTGGCACATAGGATTTGGTTCGTGGGCCAAAAGTCTTGTCGAGCCAGACCTTGGCACGCAGGCTCTTACTCACCCCCTCCCTACTGCCGGCTGAGCCAGTATTTGGCTCACTGGGTATATCCTAGGTCCTGTTCACTCCCAGCCTCTATCGAGCCAGACCTTGGCACGTAGGGTTTGGTTTAGTGAATTGCATCAGCTTTTTTTTAGTGAGCCAAAAGTCTTGTCGAGCCAGACCTTGGCACGCAGGCTCTTACTCACCCCCTCCCTACTACCGGCTGAGCCAGTATTTGGCTCACTGGGTATATCCTAGGTCTCACTCACCCCCAGCCTCTATCGAGCCAGACCTTGGCACGTAGGGTTTGGTTCAGTGGGCCAAAAGTCCTGTCGAGCCAGACCTTGGCACGCGGGCTTTGGCTACTCACCCCCTTCCTACTACCGGTTGAGCCGGTGTTTGGCTCACTGGGTATACTCTGTGTCTCACTCACCCCTAACCTCTATCGAGCCAGACCTTGGCACGTAGCATTTGGGGCGCTGAGTCACACCGGCCTTTTTTTAGCAAGCCAAAAGCCCTGTCGAGCCAGACCTTGGCACGCAGGCTTTGGTACGTTAAGCTACATATGCTAAGCTTTATCCCGCCGCTCATCCCCTCCTTGTTATCCGCTGAATGAGCACTATAGCCTTAGGCTCTCGTATTTGAGGGGGGGTGTTGGTTTTTGGTACACAGCTGTAGCTACACTGTACCTTAGCGCCATATACTGTGTGACTCACCGTATAACCTACGGCTTCACCGCTCTGCATATTATAGATCCATACAGGATAGCTTATATATGGATCGTTTCCGGCTGGTGGGTGACAATGCGTCTTGGATGCTAGCCTTTAATGGATCAAACGCTTACTTCTATATTGCGGTGGATGTTAGTTGTTAAGTCCGGACGCTGGTTTTTATACAATAGGGTCGTTGGCTATTATGCCCGAGGTATGGCGGCTTTGTTATTTACGGTAGGTCCCTTAATATCTTAACCGCCGGTATCAGCCTGTCGTTTATAAACTAAGGTACCTAACCTCTTCTTTAACCTCATTGCTTCTATAGCCCTCCACTCTCTTCTACGCCCTCATTCTATTACTTTTTTATCATTTTAGGTGTGAATGTACGTTCCGTAAGATCCACTTTTTCTTCTTTTTCAGACTTTGGGTTTTTAGATGCCATCTGACGTTTCCGCGGTCATCCGGGTCAGTCCCATTCAACTTGGGCAATGTATTGGCGAAGCACTCCAGCGGGAGGTGGCCCACGTTCTCTCTGGGCAAAGTGACCACGAGACTGGCTCAACAGAGGCTCCATCTGAATCACCCCAGGATCCTTCCCTCACCACCCACAGTGTTAGCTTGTTGACACCGCTACCTTCCGGTAAGAAGGCTGCAGATAAGGCCCGCAGACAAAGGAAGCGGATTGAACGTCGGGCGCAGCACACAAGCCTCCCTCGATTTTCGAACTCGAAAAAATACAGGGACATAAAGTCCATTCCCGTCGACTTTAACGCTAGCGAACTGGCCGCCGCCAAAGGGGCATTTGTTAGCCAGCGCCAATACTGTGCTAGCTCGCACGAATGGACGCTAGACGAGCTAGTCGCATGTGGCTTCAAAGTTATGGAGTGGGATGGCCGGTCCGTCTATTACTTTTTATGAGTCACGCGCGTCTTATTCTTTTTAGAACGCCAACTGCTATTGTTGACCAGGAGGACCGCGTCATGGCTGTCCTGGCTGGTCGACCAGATAGCCAAGATTGGGACAGCGTCCATGCACAAATGAGTGCACTCCTTCAAGAGACTGGCGCTAACATTCCCGGCCCCCACAAGGAACGACGAGGAAACTTTGTTTCATTGTCCACCGGGGTGTCTTATGGGGGGGGTCAGATGGTAAGTGTACGGTTCGCACACTTTCTGTCTTACTGAGTCACGCCTCTAGAATCCTGGGAACCTTGCCCACAGATCAGTGGACAGGGCAGCCATCAACAAGCTCTGTCAAGATTCGAATTTTATACGTGCTGCCGGGTTCATGAGCAGTGGGTAATTTGTCATATCTCCTTGATTTTCTTCATTCTTTTGTCTAGGCTGCTTCTCATTCTACGCCCCAAAGCTATACAGGTGCTACGAGGACAACATCAGGGCCCTTTTGGAAAGGTATCGTTGGCTGGAAAAGCCCTTTCAACACAGCGTATTCCCCACCTGCACGTTCAACTGTGGTACCCGCGTCGTGACTTTGGAACACGTCGACAGTACCAACGTTCCGTACGGCCTTTGTGCCATTTTCGCGTGCGGATCCTACGACCCAATAAAGGGAGGCCATCTAATCCTCTTCAATTTTGGGTTGGTCGTTCAGTTTCCCCCTGGCTCCACAATCTTCGTTCCGTCTGGGACCATCCGTCACGGCAACGTTGCCATCCAACCCCATGAGACAAGGCAATCCTTTACACAGTATTGCCCAGGTGGGCTACTTCGCTGGGTCGCCTACGGGTTCCAGCCAGTCAAGGCAGTAGCTGACGACGTCAAACGATATTTTGAGGAGACGCACGAGGAGCGTCGGGAGCAGGCGGTCAGCTTGTTCTCCAAGCTCCACGAGCTGCATGACGATAGGGTGCATGCCTTTAATCTCAGGGGTAGCCTGTAGCTTCCTGAGCGTTGTATATGTTTTACTGAATTCCGTGACTCATCTTCATTTTGTGATGGCGGGTTAGTTGGGTGTGACTCACACATCCTGGTATGTTATGAGCTGGTACCGGTACTTCCCTGCCTGCAGAAGTGCTTCAAGCTGCGCGCATGACGTATGCACAGTGCTCGGCCGTATAAATGTTTTATTTAACAGCACGAGGCCACGCTGTTCGCGTAAAAAATCACTCAATCTGGTAATGAATCACCGCTATCATCTAAATTACAAAGATTCCATTAGTTTGAGATTGGCGAAGACATCAAGGGCTTGCAAACTAACCTCCTTTGGCACCATTCATTTGTTAACCATGCTACAGAAGGAGGGACATTTATTCTGATGATTTTGAGCATGAGGAAGCGGGCAGGCTAGGTGGGGATTCAAGGCCCGGATCCAGTACACGCCGGTGAGTCACACCCTGTTTATGGGTTTTTTTCTTTTAACTACGTTACAGAGGACAACGTCCGAGGTCGATTCGAGCGATGGTGACAAGGAACAGCAGGACAGACGTGCGTTTCGTCAGTAAGTCCACACGCTCTCAACCCAGCCCTATCACTCACTATGTTCGAGAAGGCGTATCCAGCGTATCGAGCCGCCCAATGACCCCGCCGATGCCATCAACCGTGGGATTTCCGAAACCCAAGAGAAAAGCGATTTGAATGAAGGCTATGAAGCGCAGAGCGACACTGAACATCTAACCTAATCTGCGTAAGCTTGTTCTTTGTTCATTGCGCTGTATCTGTAGCTACGTTACAGACAATCCTCCCAAAAAGCTACCGGCCATGGTAGCAGCAAAGATGAGCCAGAGCAGAAAGAAGGACTGCATTCTGGACCCGTAAAAATGCGGATGAATGAGGTTGGAGGCGACGATGACAACGACGACGACTGGATATACCGGCTAGAGAATGATGAGTCACGCCAGCTATCTATCATGGATGGGTGAGTCTTTGAGCCTCAAGCACCAATTTATTGCTCAGTACATTTCATATCAATGATTACTTATATCGAGGCGATTAGAGAGGGTGACGTTGAAGGAGATCGTGAGGAAGATGTGTGGGGGGGGGGTTGAAGAGTCACGTCCGCGAATCATACTACATCTCAGGTAGGCCCCGTTTACTTTATACCTTGAAATATCTCTAAAAATATTACAGAAAACAGACTCGTCAATCTACCAGTGAGGCAGATGGTGAGGGGCAGGTAGACCAGCTCGAGGATGAGCCACCCTCTGGGCCCAACCCTAGGTAGGCCGTGACTCTTTTATCTAAGGTTTAAGCCAAAAATCCATTGTAGATGGTTGTTTCCTCAGGCTGATGGTGATGATGATGAGTCACGCCATCGATCCAACTTACGCTTGTAAGCTTATGCTTTCCCCTATTCATTTGAACGTCCATAACCTCCTTTACAGAAAGATTTCCCACGCAGTCAAGCCGGCCGGAAATGAAGATATCGGCGCCAGTGTATCTTCCAAGCCGCAGCGGTAAGGCCCCGTGGCCATCCGGCTTAGCACCGCTGCTTACAACGTTAAGCAGATTCTCTCCCGGGACCATTCCCCCTATGGCAGCGCTATCTCCATCCGCCACCGCCTTTGCCAGCCTGGAAAGCTCACAGCTGAATAATCACTTTGGCCTTAATGGCTTGAAGCAATACCTGGCGTTTCTTGCAAGAACGGATATGTTTGACAGGGGCGAGGTGGTTGATATACATTCGTTTTTGCATGCTCTTTGACCGAAATGTGTTTATTAACAACCGTGATGAATTAATGTCCTGACTGAGGTCCCTTCCATGCTCCCGCTCTGCCAACTAAGTCACACTGATACTGCTGAGTCACGCAGAGTGAATCTATGGCCGGGGAATAGCCCTCCCCTTGGGCACCTATACGTTTGTACAATATAACCGCCCGCCGCTTTTTAAAAAATTTACCATTGGTGTTCGGCCTTTTTCAGGAGTATGTGGTTGCTTATTACCGTGACTTACAGCCCGTCAACAATGTCGCTATAACTCAATGCCCAAGCTAATAACCATAAGATCTAAAGAACTGTTGGTGATGAAAAGTCGATTTCCAACGCGATGTTGGTTCGCTTTCCTGCTTCCTCTAAGTGGACTCGCGATAAGACAAGCCTAAGAAGTCACACAGAGGGTATCTAAAGCAGTCGTTCTGGTTATTTCTATGCATTTCCTGATAGCAGTCTGTCAGTTTTACACCAGAAATATTGTTAACAGAATGTATATAGGTTCGTTATGTCTGGCAATCTATTTGAGTACTAGCTGTTGTGAAGCAGTAGGTATAGATGTTGTTGGAAGATCCCTCCGCTTTAATAGCCTGTCGCACATCCTTTCGCTTCTATTTGGTAGCACGTAGATGTCCCAACAACTGATGCCATACGGCGATCATCGCCTCCCCACTCCGAACGCTTCGAATCCTCATTTGGACATCCCAGATACAAAACTTTGTATCGTTGCCGCGGCCTCCATGGAATCCCCTATCATACTCTAATTTATAATGGGGAAGATCAGCAAGAGAAAGCGGAGAGTTGTGGTCTCAATGCGTACAAAGCTTGCGATAGTTGGGTTAGATTGCAGGACGTGGACATGGCAGTACAGTGTCTACCGGGGCACCTTTGTGAAATACTACACGACTTCTTTCTTCATCCTGACACTTTCTCCCTTGCTTCCAATCAGGACAAATTATTCGTGTAGGGAAATCATACCTGGACCCCGTACTTCTTAAGCTTTGCACGCAGCTGGTCACTTCGTGAGCCCCTCGATTCCAACGCTAACCCCCCCCCCCTTCCCCCCTTACATCGAGCACTCACCCATACTCCTGCCCTTCGTCAGCATGCGCTCTGAGCAGAAATGCCCATTTTGCCTGACGGCTATTACTGATCCTGCTCGTCATTTGGATACCCATGCTGAGACACCCGTCCTCAGCCTTTTCATCCTTAGTACGTAACCCGTTGATGTCGGTGGGTGCCGCTTATCGCTGTGTCGCAGACAGATTGTATAGCTTGAAAGAGTGCGCAAAGGGCTACCAGTGCCCCCTTTGTGAATATTGTGCCTTGCCGTACCCCCTGTATACCCACCTCTTGTCGCACCTTCCACCCCAGGTTTGTGTACACCACAATCAAACCTCTATAAAACCTCACAAAATCGCATATAGCTACCCGACGATGACGGAAGTTCTTCTGAGGAGGATGTACATGTCGCCCCCCCTTCAAAAAAGCGCAAGTTCTCATCGCTAGAAACCTCCAGCGTCGCAACCCCCAGTGGTCTGACTCAGCTTCAGCGTTTTAACCCATTCTCCCAGAGATCTCGAAACGAATCTACGACGTCTATTCATGCCCGTGTCATAAACCATCTTTCCGTCGAGGAACCAAGGACCCCCTGTCCAAACCCCGGCCAGCAAAATACACCCTCGTCGTTGAATTCGAATCACCATCGGCGCAAGAGTGCATCTACCACCGCCGCCCCGTTGCGCACAGCGCTGGTCGACAGCCTTCATTCTCAGAGCTCCGTTGTTGCTGGCTTTCTCAACCGCCACAAAGGAATGTGCATGCTGCACACGCTGCTTCGTCGAGCCTCACTAAACCCGCACACCTCTCATCTTGGTTGCGATCTCGCAAAATGGGTCGGTGACGTGGGTTACCAGCAATTTCGGGCCTCGTTTCGCAATGCAAGCAACCCAGGTCGCTGTTTGTCCTGTGGGTGTCCCAAGATCGATGGAGTTTCCCACGAAGGTGAATGGAACGGTTATGCTCGCAGCTGCAAGGACGAGGATATGCAAAATTGGATCATTGGCCTGGCTTTTTATGTTTGGAACTTTTCTGAACTACGCGCAAAAGCATTTGGTATGTTGGGAATTCCCGTAGATGCATTTGGGAGTGGTCCCGAAGGTGGGGCTCACTTTGCGACGTGGTTAGGGCAGAAAAACGGAAGAGATCTTTCCTGGGTAGCATCTAACCTATTAGACCTCTTATTCGTCATCGCGAAAAACGCCCCCAGCATTTTCGGCCAGTTCGAGGTAAAGATAGAGGAGTGTTAGCTTGTGTTACTTTCCACTGAATACGGGCGCTGATCTTTGGGAACACAAATGCGTGACTCACGTTAGGTGTGACTGACATTGGATATGGATCCGACTTCTTTTGGCGACTTGATTGACGCATTTCTCCATCTAACTCGGTCTTCTCGGTCTTCTGCTTCTTGTTTTAAGATGCCAGGTTAATCTACCTTCCTATGGGGTTCTGTCTGGTATTTCATATACAATATGGGCTTGTAACGCCTTTATTTTGCCTTTTCCCTCCCACCGGTCTGTTTATCTTTTATTTCCATCCACCAACCTTCAAAGCTCATCAAGCAGCATCATGACCACCCCCTCATCGCTATCTCTTGGGTTACCCTCCTCCGTGGTGACAGAAAATACTTCGGCTACGAGGCCACCATTTATTACACTCGTTACCCTTCCTGAGAGCATATTCTCGGTTGGCACGAAGTGTCGAACCCTCTCGCTCGGCGTCGATAACCCCCTTGTTCGCCTAAGCACGTACTGCGTGGTCTGTTACTTCCTTGGACAACGCCTTCCTGTTCTAACGAAACGTATTCGTGTGCACGGGGATGGCACAGAGGTGTTCGATTTTCATCCCAGTTAACCTGCGCTTTGTCCTTACAAACTCGTCCATCCATCCACCCCCTGGACTTTTCCCAGAAGGTTTACTCCTCCTTGCGTCAAAGTGACCCCGGTGGTGATGGAAGGGATGTGTGCGCCAGATGCGCCGAGCCCTACAAATTAGCTGAAGGCCACGAGGCCCGTATCTATGGAGAGGTCTTGTTTGCTCTGGCATACCTCATCTGGGAGGATAGACCGACACGCGATCACGTATTCACATACATTTCGTTGGGCACATCTGTCCTCGTTCCAGATTTTCAGTCCCGCGGCGCCTATGCTGAATGGCTCAGATCCTCTGTTCATGCCCGCCCAAGTCTTAACCAGATCCACGCCGTTGCATGGGTGTATGTGCTTTGAGGCATGCACACCTCCTTCCACGGTCAGATGATTTAAATCCCTTGGTATTTCTTTCTCACTGTCCCCATCGAGCCCCAAGATTCCGACCACCGAGACATGGTCCTCATAAACTACAGGTCGCTTGCTTGTCGTTTATGATGTACCTTCTCACTTCCTTTGCCAGTCGTCAATAGCTAAAGCATCTACATGATAACGGTATACAGTCCTTCTTGGTGTCTGTGAGGTATACCATTCATTCTAGCTAGATGGGTGGGTTTTATATTCGGTTGCTTGTGGGTCTCATTTGCTCATTTGTCTTTTTAACCCCCGTTACGAGCCACATCTTCATACGTCTTAGCACCCTACTACTGGGCTTATTGAATGCTAAATAAATGGTCCTTGCCGTTCAGCAGCCACAGCATCCTTTTATACCTGGATGGTAGCGCCTGTCGTAATGTAACGTATTGCATTATCGACGGATTACCATAGAAGAGTTTTAATCACGTTACCAAAAACCCCACCATATAGCTAGACGGGGAAAGAATTTTTCATCACCCTCCCTCCCACAATGTCCCCTCTACTAGATTATTTCTCTTGCAAACGTACCCCTAAAGAGCTACTCTATCTCAATCACGGCGATGATTCTGGATACCTTGAAGGCAAGGTCTTCATGGTTTGGCCCCCTCGCAATGGCATATACCGCATTCAATTCGAGTCCCCCCAAGACTCCACTTTGTGCCGTTTCATTGTAGAGATCCCCTACGAGGATGGCATTGTATTTCGCTCTCAAGACAGGGTCTTAATTGCCCTTAAAGGTGTCAAAGTCGACGTACAGAAGGAATCCAGCGCTCCGTTATCGTTTCCTATTGCATTGCGATTTCCTCACGGCGTGGTCGTCAAGTACCTGAGTGGAAGTAATGCAGCAAAATTTCTTGACACCCGTAAGGATACATTTGTTGCCGATTCAGAAGCTATTGCCTCCCTCTTTCCAACCTCATAGGAAATGGCTGCGAATGGCATGAGCCAGGAACCGCACAAAACGTCTCAGAAGTTGCTGTATTCAACGCATCTCTCACTCACAAAAATAACCACACCAAGATGGTCAGATTCGATCCCTTTGGTGGCTACGGTGATAAAGACGATCCACCTTCGATTTCGACCCCAATAAGCACACGTATGCGATCGCCTAAACAGACCATCGACACAAACATTGGTCGCTCGTCTAGAATGAGACCGCGCAAAAGACAAAGGTTGGCTGGTCGTGACAAAGGTGAGTCACGCCCATTTGCAGGAGGTAGCGAGTCACGCTTACTCTGCGACGTCAACCAAAAGAAAAAGCCCCTCAGGTTGACTGGACAACTGCAAATAAAGCCCGTATCTCTTCTTCTGGAATGACCACGGTACGCTCTCATACCTGCGGCCTTTCTACCCATATGCCAACCTCGATATAAGAGTAGCACCTTCACTCCTCTCGGTGACCTTTCCAAGGGAGACGCACGGATCAACATCGTCGCTGTTGTGACTTTTGTTAGTCCCGAAAGAAAGACGAGGACAAACGGTTAGTCAGCAGTGAGGCTCCCGTGCATAACTAAGCCTGCTACAGAGCTGCACCGCTCCTTTCGTGTTGTCGATCGATCAAGTTTCGATTCCGGGATACAAAGCGTCACAGTCAACTGCTTCCAAAAGAAATATGTGGAGTGGTTGCCACAGGTGCAAAAGGGCGACATCATCGTTTTGCGGGGGCTCAAGGTTCGTCACTACCCTGTTCGCGCCCTTCAATTACTCCAGCGTTTCCGCTAGGCCGTGGAGTTTGATGGGACCCTAAGCGTCACCGGCTATGGTGACACGCTGCGTTGGGCTGTTTATGACCCGGTCACGCGTTTGATCCGATTCCCGAATAAAGGCAGTGCACCCGAAAAAGAGGTAGCTTGCAATGGCCAGGAATTTTCTCCTTATTGGAAACCCCTGAGCGATAATATCTACATAGAGTGTTGTCAGAGGTTGAGCGAATGGTGGGGTAACAGGAACCGGTTGGAAGGACTGAATACACCAGCAGTGCAGCATTCACAGGCTCATAGGCGTCATCTACTCCTTTCAGAAGCCTCTCCGGATCTCGCTCCTGGAGGCTTCTTTGATTGTACTGTCGAGGTGAGCAAGCGACGAGCTCTAGTTGCATTAAACTTCAACCTTCCATTTCAAGATACTGCAAAAATTCGATACCCACAACGGTGCGACCACCGTTTATGTTACAGATTACACACCCACCTCTTTAGCTTATCCTTTGACATCCACCTGGTGTCCACCTGAATTGTTCGGCCGCATTCTTCAATGCGAGATGTGGGATGCTGCTAAAATGGTTTCCAGGGAGATGAACCCTGGCGAGTACTGGTTCTTGGACAACGTTAGGGCAAAGTGGAACCCTGCCCACTATATGGAGGGTACAATGCAACTGCAACAAAAGACCACTCGCCTGGATGAGACGGCAAGCCAAGACTTTCCGAATCTAAGAGCCCTCTTAGCGTCCGTATCTTGAACGTTTCATTCACATAAGCTGACATTTTCTTCAGTAGAAAGCACGAATCAGGACTGGGTATTCCCGCTCCTCCAGAGATGGATACCAGCATCGCCAAGGGTTTGGATGACGTTGACGCTCCACTTGGCCCTTTGATAACCCTACAAGAAGCAGCGGAACGCCCTGCCGGAGACATATTCCGAGTTCTTGCGCGAGCGGTGGATTTTTTCCCTCCAAATCTCGAGGATGCTTGTGCCTTGCGATGTGCCAGGTGTCATCCGAGGTAAGCATTCCCTTTGTTCCTTACCCAGCGTGCCTACTCTGCCTCTAGCTCTGTCGACAAGTGCCCTGAATGCACCGATGGGCTGAACACCCACCTTAAATGGTTCTATTGCTTCTTTATTCGGGTTCGAGATGAGCAAGGGGACGAAGTTGTAGTGTCTTTATCTGGAAAAGAGGTAAGAGTTCTCTAACCCGATCTGAATGTTTTTCTATACGTTTGTTAGTGTACGTTGCTCCGAGGACTTGATCCTACAAACTTTTACGACGACAAGGTGGCGTTCGATGGCTTTCTCAGGCGGTTGGACCCTGTGCTGGGGAACTTGAAGGAGGTTCATGAGGCTTGGTTCAAAAACGAAGATAAAGCCATAGACTCGCCATTTATGACGCTTACTGTTGAAAGCTGGGATGTCGATCGCCAGAAAGCATATGGTATGATCGACTTAACCACTGTATAGTTACATTTGCATGGCATCACGGGTTGAGTTACGCAGGGGGTTATCCTTAAAACAGCCCAACGTACCGTTGGGATGCATATTCGATGGTGGCTCGATAAATAATGAATCCTCGGCGTTCAGCAAGCAATCCAGATTTGCGTTCGCTACCCACCAACTCGGTCAACTCAGTGTAGCCCATCCTTGCAAGATGCACTGGAGCCCGTGACAGGATTCGTGCCCTGTCTCTCAAGATTTCTCTTTAGGCCTCGCTTGGTGCCAGTGTTATATGTTGCCTACTTTCATGTCTTATTCACTTGTACACAGGTTTTCAAAAGTTTTGCTATAAATTAATATACCCAGACTCGATGCTCACCGGACACTAATTTTCACCGTCAGTCGTGAATCATGTAAATCTCAAAGCGTACTAGCATATTCAGTTTCCAATGAGATCTAGGGTTGTTAGGTTAGGTGTACCCGTTACTACGTCAAATGTACTACATATCAATGTTTTGGACGATATGTTGATAAAACATTGCCTGCTGCTGAATTCTTGGTCACATGCCAACGCGATATACGTGTCGGTAACGATGTCGAGGTTTGAAGCTCTTGCTACGATAGGTATTTCGTGTTGAGTCACGCGATAAAGAAACAAACATAACCTTGAGAGTGGAGACAAATGATGTGACTCACAAGCAACCCATCTTTGGTCAAACTATGGCTGGTGTGACTAGCGAGTAGGTGTGACTCAGGCATGACTGACAGCCTAGTCTCCTTATCCGTGCCTCGTGGGCATCCATCTCCTAACGCGCCGTGCTTAACATTAACCTAAACCCCCTTCTGGTTACTTTTGGTGGCTTGAGTCACATATTTCTCCCCCCAACCCACCCTTCTCGGCCTTCTGCTTCTGTGGGGTTTTCACTTATTTTGAGATGCTACGTTAACACGTCTTCCTTTTAGCCTCCTAGGAGCTAACACCCAACCAACCTTTGGAACTCATCCAGCAGCGCCATGATCCCTACGCCCCCATCTTCACCTCTTGGACCACTCTCCCCCGACGTGTCAACCGAAAGCGGCTCGGTGACGAAGCCCCCACCCTTTTTTACACCAGTTAACCTCCCTGAAAACATATCCCCAATCGCCTTAGGATGTCGAATGCTCTCACTTGGCGTCTCTAGCTTCCTTGCTCGCCTCAGCACGCACTGCATAGTCTGTTACTTCCTTGGACAGCGCCGCCCCATCCTAACAAAACGTATTCGTGCGCATGGAGACACCAAGGAGGTGATCGATTTTCATCGCGGTCAACCTGAACTTTGTCCTTACAGACTCGTCCACCAATCTACCCCTTTTCCCAACTTTTCCCACGAGGTTTACTCATCCTTGTGTCGCAGCGATTCCGGCGGTGATGGAAGGGATGTATGTGCCACCTGCGCCGAGCCCTACCAATTAATCGAAGGTCACGACGTCTGTATCTACGGTCAGGCCTTGTTCGCTCTGGCATTCCTCGTGTGGGAGGATAGGCCAACACGCGACCATGTGTTTACGTACATTTCGTCTGTTACGTCTGTGCCGGTTCCAGATATTCAGTCACGCGAAGCCTATGCCAAATGGCTCGGGTCTTCCCTTCATTCCCGCCCAAGCCTTAATCATATCCATGCCGTTGCCTTGGCGTATAATGCTTTGAGGCATGCGCGTCTCCTTCCACGGTTAGATTGTAACAAACTCTTTCATATCTCCTTTCTGATTGTTTCCACCTAGCCCTGAGGCTCCAACTCCCGACAACATCCACGTCATAGACCACAGGTCGCTTGCTTATCATTAACAATGCAGTGTACGTGCCTTCTAATCCCCTCTACCTGGGTTAGTGTTCTCACTTTCCCCATTATTTACCAGCGGTTGTGACTTGAAGGCATAGCCTAACCTTTTCTGGTCAGCATCAAGCCGCTCCTGCTTGTCGTTCATTAGCTATAGTGTCTACACAGTAATAGTTGACGGTCTTTCTTGGCGTCTGTGAGGTATATTATTCATTCATTCTATTTGGAGCATGTCCCCCTATAGACCGCCTATACTCATGGCTTCTCATTCCCTGTGAACTTTGGGAAGGATTCGAGCGCGGCCGCCTTCTAAAAACTGCTTATTATCTTCAAGACTGCATTTGAAGTATTTCTTTACACTACTAAGTTGAATAGGGCAGTTCTGTTACGATGGCCGTTAATTGTTTATTTGTTTGGCACTATTATTGCCAGTGAGATTTTATACTCACTATGTGTTTCAGGCAATCGACTGGAGCTTGTTATTCCAACATGCTTCTGCTGTCGTATCAGCTGTAGGTAGTTCTCTGCGTTTGAGGCAGGAACGGTGCAATGTGAGTTCGAAGGGGACGGAGATAAGCCAAAAGGGGAAGCTGGTGATAAAGAAGTGAGAAGATGATCTATTTTGGGCGCTGTTGCTGCTTGTCGCAACGCGAGGACTTTCGTTCGGATTGATTCGATGGGGGAGAACTAACTTATTTATTCGAGAAGTTACAGCTTTGCTTATATACGATATGGAACAGAGACGACGTCGAGTGGCTCAACATGAGGTTAGTGGAGTAAGCTACAAAGGAAACAGGAAAATGAAATAGACGAATAACCTAACCTAACCTAATTAAACAAAGAAAAAGGCGATAAGGTGAAAAGTGAATAGAGCGCACCGTGGCGCTGAAAGCATCGTAGCTACGGAATGACGATCGTGGTATAGTCGGCGAGCACGCGCAGCGGGCTCCTTACACAGCAAGGCTGACGGCTATGGTGCCGAAGCTCAAGCCATGGACAGGGACGGGTATCCCTTCGAGGCTGGGATGCTCGAACGGTGTTTGTTGGCGAAACCCTTTGTATGGCTTGAATATATGTATGCATGGTAGCTACCTCTGATGTCCTCTGAATTTTTAATGCGCCTCTCCACCCTTGTCCAACCTTTTTTATTCGTGACTCATCAGTGACTCAGCGCCCACAACAATGAAAGCTACCGCTCAGTAAGGCTTCTAATGACAAACGGTGTGCTCTCCACGTTGTATGCTGAACTAGACGCTTTTATAAGTATCACCGCTCGCCCACTGTACTTTCACTGAGCCTCGGAACCTATTTTAATTTCCACCCGCGATACCTTAGCTATTGATGCCGTTTTAACATCGATCCGCCTTTTACAAATCAATGTAAGCTTCGCTGGAACCTTCTTCTTCATTAGCCCCATCGCCTCACAGATTTCCACCCCTCCTTTGTTCAAACACCGTCGTTTATTTTGGGCATTATTGCGTGCTCCCTAAGTCTAAGCCGTTTCTTTTTTATAACCTTTTCTTGTAGATGTCGTTCAACGTTTCGGTCATCATCAGGGTCAACCTTATTCGACTGGAGCAATGTATCGATGAAGGACTCCAGCAGGAGGCTTCCCATGTCCTTTCTGGACAAAGTGACCATGAGAATGGCTCGATATAGGCTGTACCCCATCGCTTCTATACCCAACATTGGCTTTCCAACGCCACTATCTTCGGGAAAGAAGGCAGCAGATAAATTCCGCAGACAAAGGAAGCGGGCCAAGCAAAGGGAACACTACCCGAGTATTCCTCGATTTTCAAACTCGGAGCACATCGACAGCACCAACGTTCCATATGGCTTTTGTATGGCCTCAAGGGTTCTAGTTAGTCGGTTGAGCGGTGTATGCTTTGCTAACCCATTCGTCCCTATTGGCGTGACTCATTTCATGATACTTAGCAGAGATATTTAGCCCTCTAAACTACATAATATCCAGTGTGTAGTGAGTACACCGACACCTGAAAGACTTTGGTGCTCCCCCTTTGCCACACCCGTTCCATTACATGCTCTAGATACAAATCACCGGCGTGACCTGTACCTAGTGCTAACCTTAACCCTAATATGACTCTGCCGGCTATATATATGGATTTCGCGTGATTGCCTCGCATCAAGATTCCAGTTTAAGCCTTACACCCACGATCAACTTCTTGCTTTTCCCTACATCCTAACTGTTTCCTCAGTCTACCTATTGCTACATCCCTTTGTTAAACACACCCCATGGCTAAGAAGATATCTCAAATGACTCCGGCAGAGGTGAGTCCCAATCGACAATTTATTGCATTCGTTCATCCAATTGGTCCAGCGCGATCGCCACCGTGCCCTGGCCAAAGCTCGTCAACAAAAGCGGCGCGATAACCTGTAAGCTCCTCGCCGCACCCAATCGTGGTCGTTCCACTAATATCGTTCTCAGACAAGGGGTTCAGCTTGAGCAGTACAGAGCCCGGTGCCTTCTGTACAATAAGCGTTACAGGTAGGCAATATTCAACCCCATTCTTCATCGCAAACCCTTTAATACCGTACAGCGAGCGCAAGAAGGGGTTAGCAGGCAACGACAATGAGTCATGTCCTCCCCCCAGAAAGCGCAGGTAGGTTCCCCCCCTCTGGCACCGTTCATTTGCTAACCGCATTACAAAAGAAGGGCTACCAAGTCAGACAACGCAGACGAGAAAGAGGGGCAGCCAGGGCTCGGACCCAGCACACGCCAGTGGGTCATTCTCTATTTCCGTCCCCTTTATTTCTGACCACGTTGCAGAAGAACTCATCCGAGTCGGGTTGAGGCAAACAACGACAACCAGGTGCCACAGGAGCGACACAAGCTACGTCCGTAAGTCCACATGTTCCCAACACAACCCTATCGTTGAAAAGGCTGTAGAAGGCGTCTACGTCGAGTCGAGACATCCGACGACGACGAAGACCAAGTGCAGGTCTGCGAGTCACGCCCTCGACTTAGGCCGAGTTTGATGTAAGCCACGCGCCCGCTTCTTGGCGACATTTTTCTCACTAGTTCACGGAAGACAACCAGCCATACTTACCGACGAGGAGGAGGAGGAGGAACATCGCCAACCACGCCGGTAGGCAGCCCTAAATCCAATCCAACCCTACTGCTAACCACGTTGCAGAAAGCGTGCCAGGCGCGTTGAATCCTCTGACGAAGAGGTCAACAACGGCCGTGTCAACGACGACAACGAAGTTCTGAGCCACAGTATCGATGACCATGGAATCCTCGGCGACGTTGACAATGCCGATCCCGTCCCCCATGATGTCGATGAAAACCAAGACGGTAACGGCGCGAAATATGGCGAGTCCAGCTCTGGGCTGGTTTCTGTATTTATCCGCAGGGGCCATGAGGAGGAAGTAGACGAGCTAGAGCAGAATGAGTCACGCCTCCAGAGTACCGCAGCCCGGTGAGCCACCAAGCTTTTAAATGCAACACCCTTGCTCAGTTCGTCAAAGAATAATGATTCCTGACGTCGAGACGATTCGAGACGACGGTAGCGACAACGTCTGTGGAAACGACTGTGACGAAGACATGCAGGAGGTCGAAGAACCACGTCCTCAGCCTACCAATGGGGCCGAAGATCTTGAGGAGCAGATAGACCAACTCAAGGATGAGTCACACACTGGACCCAGCAACCCCCAGTTGGTCACGCCCCTTATCCGTGCTGTTCCTTTTTTAACTATGCTACAGACAATCTCTTCTTGAATCTGATACCACCTCCGGCTCTCCCAGCTGTGCGGGTCCCCCTCCCATCCGTATACCGGACATACCCCGAAAAATGGACCTCGTCACCAATGTGCTCGGCATTCAACTGGACCCCTGTGCCCCCACAGTCAATTGGACCAGCGGCCAACAAACTGTGCTCCCGTTCTTGCCCAAGGTAGATCGCAGACGCCGAGTAAGGAATGTGCTATCCAAGGACGCGACGTATGTTACCAACCTGGCTCAGCTGCCAGAATCTGGGCCCTCAAGCTCTCTGATTGTCCATTTGGACAAGGCCATGAACCGACCAAGCATTTTCCAGGCTGCTCGTGGGGCCCTATCCTACGGCAAGGCAGTGGTTGTCAGGGATTATGTGGACAACCACGGGTTTCAATTTACCCTGGAGGGCCTCGAAGAGGAGTTCAACATCAGCCCACACAGGCCGGTTCAGGCTCATGGTGTGCCTCCGTTATACACTCTGCCGCTCTTGCAACTAATCCACAAACTTTAGATATGGCCATGCGTGCTAGAGAGTTCGGCATGCCGTACGTTAACACCGATGTCAAAGAATTTGTGAGTCACGTTGTGGACACCAAAGTCATACGGGTGTCATTGGGGTTTCCTCTTCCGCAACACACCCCCCCTGGGCCATTCAAGTGAGTTTCACCTCTATCTCCCCACCTTTTTGTTAACCGCCCCCTCATTAGAAAACTTGACGACGGCCTGACACTCGGGTGGGCCCAAACGCAGGAACACGCCCCATTAGGTGGCGACAGGCTTCCTGCTGACATCTGGACAGTGCGGTCCTGGGGTCTGGGGCACCACGGCGGCGTCATCACCTACCCCCACCACGATGCTGACGGTGCAAGCACCTTTGTAACGGTATCGTCCGGTGTTAAAAATTGGGTGCTTATTAGGGTCAAGGATACTGCCAGGAAAGATTTTCCAGAGCTCCTGGCAAGCCTCAGCAGCCCAGACAACCTGCTGTCCGACTTCTCCAGCCAGATAGAAGCTGAAACAACCCATCTCTATCAGGGCGATCTTCTGTAAGCACACCCTTTTCCACCACCTCTGACCTCATTATTTCATTAGAATCATGCCACCTGGCCAATACCACACCGTGTATACCCCAGTGGCCGGTTTTTCTCGGGGGGGTCATTTTTACAACCTGGACACCATGCACCTCACCGAAGTCTCGAGGTTTGTGGACGCCACGCAGGGCAAGTACGTTACCAATGACACCCATTTCGGAACGTTGGAGACCCTCTGTCGCCTAGTCATTTCGTTAACGATCCTACCCAAGTCACGCAGTGAGTCACGCTTCTTTTCTACCAGAAACCCATTCAACATCCCATCAGAGCTATACAAACATTCTTTAATTGCGCTTTGCGGTATGGTCGTACACAATTCGTCGTACGTTGCGCAGGATGCACCGAAGCAAGAGTCCGTAACACTTGAAGCTGCCAGCAGGATCGCCACCGCCGTACTGGCCTCCTTTGAGCTGAATGACCTCGTTCAGTACCAGACGTTTCTTACGGAAACAGACATGCTCACAAGGGGAGAGGAGGTAGAGATACACGGTTTCCTGCATTCTCTTAGCTAAATTGATCCTTGGATTAAACGTTCAAGCTGTGTGTGCTTTGTATTTACCCCCTGTATCTTAATGAGTCACGCACATCATGGCTGCCACAATTGCCTCACATTTTTTTCCCCTTGAAATTAGGAACTAGCTCCATTGCATGCCTACAGCTTAACGCCCCTGTCTCGATGACGTTGTCTCCCCGTCTCTTGACACGCAGTTTCCCCTTGCTCTTCCCTGCTGGGCTGGTCGTATTATCCCCTTTTTTTCGGGAAACCTAACCTTTGTCACCATAGCACCTTCAATGAGTCACCTATCCACACCTACTGCGTCCTGGACGCATCAATCCTTGAGGTTTTAAATAAACGCATAGATACAGATGCCCTTACCCCCAACCAGGTCACAGGTCGCAAAAACAACTGCCGTACGCGCGTTTAGATAAGCTTTAACACATTGAGTCACGACCCACACATCCAACACTACCCCCACCCTTGGCCCGTTCATTCTTTTTTTGTTGCTTATATGTGATACGTATTCGATTTTTAGCCAATTTTAACGGCGTGACTCATGCCACTATGCCACGTGCTACCTCGCTCGCACCTGATAACAGCGCCACCCATCTCGGATTCGCAGGCAATATCTTAGATACCACTCTCTCATACGTTACACGCTATGGCGGTGGTGCATGTACTGTCCACCGTGGGGCAAAGCCCCAAAGGCCTTTAAGCAAGGATTCAAAAAAGAAAAAAAAAGGACAACAGAAAATGCCCAGCCGTTAGTACTTACCTTCAAACTTGAGGCGTTTTATTTTAAGATGTAGGGTCTTGTTCATGGTCGTTTCGATCTAACTTTGAGAGGGTATTTTCCACGCTACCCCACAGCCAGTGCATGCGGAACGTTGTTCCTGACACATAGCCATCCTCATGTCCACAATGGCACTTCCCGTCAACTATTTCTCCCACAAACGTAACCTGAAGGAGCTCTTCGATCTCAAAGACGATGATGATTCTGGACACGGATATATTGAAGGTAGCGTCTTCATGGTCTGGCACCCTCGCAACAGCATGTTCCGTATTCAGCTCGAGGTCCCCAAAGACTCCACGCCATGTCGTTTCACCGTAGAGATCCCCTACGTGCACGGCGTTTTACTTCGTCCTCAAGACCAGATCCTACTTGCCCTGAAAGGTGTCAAGGTCGACGTACACCAGAAGGAGTCCAGTGCCCCATTCTCGTTCCCAATGGCACTACGCTTTCCCTATAGCGTGGTTCTCAAGTATCTCAATGGAATTAATGCTGGCAGATCGATCCACTTACGCAAGGGTATGTCTGTTATCGATTTGTAGGTTATGGCTACCATCTTTGCAGCTACATAGAGCCATCAAACCTTTAAATACCCTTCATTTCTCACTACATCACAGGGACATGATTCCCCATGTCACGGTAGTTGGTGACGACCGTGCCAATGGTGGAAATGCCCAAGAGGAGGGCGGCAAGTCACGCCCTGGCTTCATACCGCGTCCGAGGTAAGCCCAATGTCCATTTTACCCGGAGATAAAAAATATGTTGTATAAGGCCTGTTCCTCTGCATACCGGCGAGGCCGTCGACAAGGAGCAGGCGGATCAACTCTATCGTGAGTATGAGTCACACAATAAGCCCCAGTAAGTCAGGCCTATTTTCTGCGCGGTTTATTTCCCAAGCACGATATAGACTGCCGTTTCCTCGGGTTGATGTTGCTTATGAGGGCCGTATCGCCCCGCAAGGCCCGAGGGAAGGTGATGAGTCACACCCTCGACTCTTTATACGCTTGTAAGCTAATGCCCGTCCTTAGCGCCCTGTATATACCTAACCCTCCTATATAAATATTCCCCGCACAATGAACCAAGGTGCAGGTGAAGGTGGGGACTACAGCCCCCCTGGGCTACGGCGGTAGGTCACCACGCACATCCCGTTTATCATCACCACCTATGCTACAGAAGATCCCTTCACCATTCCGAGGCTTCCACATCTGGCTCTGGCTCTCGTAGCCCTCCGGAACCAAGCGAGCTTACACATCCAGGACGAACCACTTTTTCAGACAAGTCACGCAACAAGGACCTCGTCACGGGAGTTATCGGCGTGCAAGTTGACGCCATAGCGTCTACCATTGAGTGGAGTAGCGGCCAGAACACTGTGCTTCCGTTCCTGCCAAGGCGCGACAAGAAACGTCGGCTGCAAAATATCCTCTAAAGGGACGCCCGGTATGCCAGAGACTTGGCCAAGCCTCCAGAGGCCGGTCATTCTAGTTCACAGGTGTCATTTCTGGACACGAACACGAGTAAACCGGAACTCTTCAAGCTCGCTCGAGAGGCGTTATCTCAAGACAGAGCCATTGTCGTCAGGGGTTACGTCGACACCCACGGATTCAAGTTCACCGTCGAGGATCTGGACATACACTTCAGCATCACCCCTAACAGACCGATTCAGGCTCATGGTAGGTCCAGGTCTCTGCCGTTTGTTAACCCCTTCATCCTTGTTCAGATATGGCCATGCGGGTGGCAGATTTCTCGGAGCCTCATGTCAACAGCACGGTACAAGGGTTCATGGACGACATCACGAACACAAGGGTCTCTCGGGTTGTTTTGGGGTTCCCTCTCCCTCAATATAACCCACCTTGGCCGTTCGAGTGGGTTTCCCTTTTCTTTCGCCGGCGTGACTCATCGAGCACTAGGAAGCTCGACGATGGCCTTTCCCTCAGTTGGGCCCAGCCACAGAGCCATACCTCTGTTGACAGTACGACGTCTGGACCGTGCGCTCTTAGGGTCTAGGCCACCATGCAGCCATAATGACCTACCCCCACCACGACGCCGAAGGTGTCGCGACCTTTGCGATCGTGGAGCCTGGGGTGAAAAACTGGGTTGTCGTCAAGGTCGAACACGTTACAAGATACGATCTCCCTGACTTCCTCACCCAAGTCAGCAGCAACAAGGCCGACCTTTATCACTACAAGGACCAGCTAAAAGCAGAGACAATCCACCTATATGCCGGCGACCTCTTGTGAGTCGCTCCTTCTTTCAAAGATGCTTAGCCCATTTCTTCACAGGATCATGCCTCCAGGAAAGCACCATACGGTACTTTCACCGGTGGCAGGATTTTCTAGGGGTGGACATTTTTTCAACCTCGACACCATGCACCTGACAGAAATGTCGAGGTTCGTGGACACAAGGGTTGGAAAGTATGTCACCAACGACTCCCATCTGGGCACCTTGGAGACGCTCTGTAGGTTGGTGATTTCTCTCACGGTGCTACCCAAGTGGAGAAGTGAGTCAAGCTTTTTTTCTTCCAACTAACCCGCCGAACAACACCACAGAGTTGTACAAGCGCTCTATAGTAGCACTCTGCGAGATGGTCGTGCACCCTGCAGAGTACGTCGCACAGGGGGCAACAATCCAAGAGTCCGCGACGCTCCCTATGGCCAAGACGATCGCTAGCGCTGTGCTGGACCACCTCAGCCTCGGCACTCTCGAGGACTACAGGGCGTTCCTCGAGGGGGGTGACATCTTCGACCGGGGTGAAGAGGTCGAGATTCACCGTTTCCTACACCTACTCATTAGTACTTAGGATTCAGTATATAGACGCCATTTTTTGGTTTATGCCACCGATAACGATGCTATGAGCCACAGAAAAAGCGAGTCCATCCTCGCTACTGATTCCGATAAGGAATCCTCTGCACCTGGTTTGTCTTGCTCTGACTCCCAGCCTTCTCCTAGTAAGAAGGAATCGAACGCGGCTGCAAAAAGCGTAGTATCATGCATCTAACTCTAATCAATACCACAGGCTTTCTGGTCTAATAGTTGACGCGTACGGTTGTTGCCATTTTGGACAGAGTCCTGGGTTCAATCCTTTCTGCTCGACATATTTATAACCTCCATTCGCCTACTTAATAGCGTAGTAAATAGTGTACCAAAAGTATATCAATAAGCCTAGTTAGTATCAGGGCTGGAAACGTAGCTGGACTGTGCTAAATAAGCGTAGAATTAGAATTTACAATAGGCAAAGTACGGTTGGGGAGGTTCACGTCACGCTCATTGATCCATCTGTCACGAAGCGTGACTCAGCGATCAAAAGTCACACGTGCGATCGGGCCGTGTGGAGTCGCGTGATCGCCTCGCGTCAATAATTCGAGATAGCACTTTCAGCATCATAAATTTAAGCATCAAGCTAAAATCGATCAAATCAAGATCTTGCTTTTTCAACACCCTATCCACCACCTCGCTTTATCTACCCCAACCTTTATTTTCAAACATACTATGGTCAGGAAAGTATCTGAAATGACCCCGGTGGAGGTGAGTCACCGTTCGATGCTTTATTAATTAATTCATCCATTCCATTCATTGATATTCATTAAACAACATCGATCTAGCTCGAGCGTCATCGTTATCTCGCCAACGCTCGTCAAAGAAAGCGCCGAGGGAAGCTGTAGGCGCCTCGCTGTTCCCGATCACGTTATTCACCTGATACCTTTCTCAGAACAGGTCGCGCGCTCAAAGAGTACAGGGCAAAGTGTTCCCAATACCAGAAGCGGTACCAGTTAGTAATTACACCCCATTCTTAGTCGAAAAATCTTTACTGTTGTACAGTGAGCGCAAGAAGGGACTGGCAGGTGACGACAACGAGTCACGCCCCCCCTCCAGAAAGCGCAGGTTAGGTGCCCTCCTCTGGAACAAACCATTTTCTAACTACATTTTAAAAGAATGTCTACCCAGTCTGACGACGCAGACGCACAAGAAGAGGAGTCAAGGCCTGGATCCAGTACACGCAGGTGAGTCACGCCCCACTTCCGTATCCTTTATTTTCTGATTACTTTTCAGAACACGTCGTCGGGTCGAGGCACGTGAGGATGACCAGCCCCCTCAGGAGCGACGCGAGTCACGTCCGTAAGTCTACATGCTCCCAATGCAACTCTGTGGTTAACAAGGCTGCAGAAGGCGTGTACGTCGAGTCGAGATACCCGACGATGAGGAGGAGGAGGAGGAACATTACCAACCTCGCCGGTAGGCTCATGTAAACACAACTAAATCCCATTGCTAACCATGTTTCAGAAGGCGTGTCATGCGCAATGATTCGTCTGGCGACGACGATGATGACCGTGCCAACGATGATGATAGCAGTTACAGCCCCAGTGATGGAAGGGATAGCGATGAAGGGCACGTACCTACCACCGACGACAGCGACAACGACGGGGTTGACGAAGAGGAGGAGGAGGAGGCGCATCACCAGCCACACCGGTAGGCTCATATTAACCCAACCAGATCCTATTGCTAACCGTGTTGCAGAAGGCGTGTCATGCGCATTGAATCATCAGGCGACGACGACGACAATGGTAGAAACAGTGTCCGTTATGGGAGCAACGGCGATGAAGGACAGGGGGCAGCGTATGGCAACGAAGCAAACGAACAAGAGGAGAAGGAGTTAGGCACCCGTCAGTGAGTCACACCCCTTTTCTGTATCCTTTTTTTTCTGACAATGTTGCAGAAAAAGGTCTCCTTCCCCTCTCTTCACCGCCAGTCCATCCCCAGCTCCGGCCGTATCTCGTTCCCAATCCCAATCCCAACCCCGTGGCCAACCCCGATCCAATTCTGGCGCCCATCTCTTCTTTCCTTACACTGCATCTCCATCTCCAGCCGTCCTGGCAGCTCCCCGTTCTCCTTCCCCTCTTCCCCCTCCCTCCAGTCCCGCCTCCTCAACATTTCGTGGACTGGACACCCTGACAATCGACGACGAAGTCAACACCTCGTGGTTTGGACCAATAACAAGGCCAGCTGCTGGGGTGAGCAGCAACAATGACCGTGAGGAAGTAGACCAACCAGAGGAGGTTGAGTCCCACTTCGAGGATGCTAACGAGTTCGGCGCCCCGTGGTTTGGGCCAATGAAAATACCGGTTGCTGGGGTGAGCAGCAGCAACGACCGTGAGCAGGTTGAGTCACGCTTCGAGGATCCCATGGTCCGGTGAGTCATCAAAGTTTTATACGCGATTTTATTGCTCAGGAGCCCGAAGATCAATGATTCCTCATGTCGAGGCAATCAAAAACACCGACACCGACACCGACAGTGGAAATGACCGCGACGAAGACGTAGAGGAGGGGTTAGAGTCTCGTCCTCAACTTACATTGCGTGCGAAGTAAGCCACGTCCACATTCTGCCTCGAAGAGTATCCAACGGTGTTACAGAAGACAGGTTCCCAACTCTACGAGCGAGCCTGACGACGTTGAGGAAGAGGTAGACCAGCTTGAGGATGAGTCACGTGCGGGGCCCAGCAAACCCCGGTAGGCCACGCCTATTTTCTGTACCGTTTATTTTCTGACTAGGCTTCAGGCCGTTGTTTCCACGAGCCGGTGCCGCCCATGGGGGCGATAAAGGCCTGGCACCGCAAGGCCACGGGGAGAGTGATGGGTCACGCCCTCGAATCTTTATACGCCTGTAAGCTTACGCTCTGCCCTGCTAGTTTGTATCCTCATCACCCCCTTACAGAAAACTTCCCAAAAAAGGCGACCCTGCTGGGAATAAAGATCAGGGAGGCAACAGCCCTCCCAAGCTACGGCGGTAAGTCTGCGTGGGCATCCCGTCTAACCCTCGCTTAATACATTAAGAAGGCTCCCTCGCCCATCCCCAAGTCCTCAGGCAGCCCCAGCCCCATCCACCTCCGGAGGGGCTCTCGTCGCTTCTGATGAGTCACGCAAAACCGATCTCGTCACCGACGTGCTCGGCGTTCAAATTGACGCCCGCGCCCCCACAGTCGATTGGACCAGCGGCCAGTGGACCGTCCTCCCGTTCTTGCCCAAGGTTAACCGCAACGGCCGCCTGCTAAACGTCCTCGAAAACGATGCACGGTTCACTCAAGATTTGGCCAAGCTGCCAGAGGCGGGCCCCTCCAGTGCTCTGGTCGTCCAGCTGGACAAGAATATGTCAAAAATCGAGCTTTTCAAGGCCGCTCGTGAGGCCTTGTCCCTCAACAAGGCAGTCCTTGTCAAGGGCTTCATCGACGTCGGTTCTTTCGACTTTACCCTCAAAGATCTCGAGGAACACTTCATGATCAGCCCCCATAGGCAGGTAGAAGTCCACGGTACGTCTCAATTTTCTGGCCCTTTTGCCTCTCAATAAATACCCTCTAGATATGGCCAAACGCGTCAACGACTGCGAGCACCCTTACGTCCATACTGACGTTGAAGAGTTTGTTAGCAACATTACTAACACCAACATCATAAGGGTGGCTCTCGGGTTCCCGCTGCCTCAATACACGGCTCCTTCGCCGTTCGAGTAAGTTCTACCTAACCTTTCTAGCGTCTAACCTAAACCCCTGTCCAGAAACCTGGACGATGGCCTTGTTCTGGGCTGGGCCCAAACACAAGATCATGCGCCTATCGACGGAGCAAGGCTCCCCTCCGACGTGTGGACCGCCCGGTCCTGGGGCGTCGCGCACCACGGGGGGGTCTTGACTTACCCCCACCATGACGCCGACGGTGCAGGCACGTTCGTGACTGTCACCTCCGGCGTCAAAAATTGGGTCTTGATAAGGTACAAACATCCCAGGCAAGGGCTCCCGCCATTTCTTGCTCGCATCAGTAGCCCGTCAAACAGGCTACCCAAGTTTCTAGGTGAGATAGAATCTGAGACGATTCATCTTTACCCTGGTGATCTTTTGTAAGCTTTTTTTCCCCTACCGCCTCCCAGCTAAATTCTAAATAGGATAATGCCTCCCGGGCAACACCATACGGTGTATACCCCGGTGGCCGGCTTTTCTCGCGGCGGCCATTTCTTCAACCTCGATACAATGCACCTCACGGAGCTGTCGAGGTTCGTGGACAACACCCAGGGGGAATATGTCACCAACGACATCCATTATGGCACGCTGGAAACGCTGTGCCGTATGGTAATATCGCTGACAATCATACCTGAGTCACGAAGTGAGTCACCCCTCACTCTGCGAATAGATCACTAAGTGACCCACTAGAGCTATACAAGCGCTCCCTCATAGCGCTATGCGGGATGGTGCTTTACCATCAGTCTTACGTCAGGCATGGAGCTGCACCCCAAGAGTCGGCAACAATCGACGCAGCTAGCACAATCGCCAAAGCTGTATTGGGCCACTTTGGCCTCAACAATGCTAACAAATACCGGGCGTTTCTTGCAGGAACAGATATTTTCAACAGGGGTGAGGTAGTCTGTCTGCATGCTTTCCTGCATGCCCTTAGGTAGATCAATCGTTATCTGTATGTGTTGGTATATGAGTCACGACGGCATCCCTATGGGCACGTAGCATTTGTTGTTCATTCCATCCATTCAACATTGCAACATGACTTCGACACGAGCGAAACGCAGGTAATAAAATACAGTTCCCTATCTTTCCATCGTCTACATACTACCGTCGTCCACCTTCCCCGACTCCCACGGTAGTGGAGGAGGGTTTTTGTCGATGGCAAATGTTCAGGCACCTGCAAACGAGCACTGTCAAGTGTGAAAATGTTATCTAATCATCAACTATAAACTGTGAAGTTAAGGTTTGCTTGGTGGGTGGTGTCAGTCGTGTTATGGATTGAATGTACACTCTTCCTTCTGTCGTCGGGTATTCGGGGATACGGTACAGGCGCGAATATCTCATGATGTAGTACTACATATACACTCACGTCTCGCAGTACTCGCAAAATAAAGGATAGCATGTTTGGTAGCAGTTACACAGCGAGTACGGGAAATGCAAAGCAAGAAAGAAGCCGAGGATATACTAGAACTATGCGCCGAGATGGATGTAAAGAATGAGCTGATTGAATGGTATATCCACAGATTTCATTGTCTTGGTCAGCGCAAACGCTGCGCGGGTATGATCCAGACAACTAGACTCGTCCACCGCCCACATTGTCCCAATCACAGAACGGAAGCCAACAAACTGCATCGCCGACGGGAGATGTATCACCTCGTCTGGACTCTTTTCATCTCCGACAGTTGTATGACATGCAGAGAGGTATGCAAATTCGGGATTCTTCAATTCGCACCCGATGATACGTTGGATTGTAAAGTGCCCATCATGGAGAGCGAAAGCAGACTCGAACGGCCCTTTCCGATTTGGGAGACCATGACACGCAAGGTGGTCCCATTCGTGCCTGCCAAGCTCTTCAACAACCCTAGAAGTGCAAGATTCCTCTCCATCTATATGCATGAATGTGGTGAGGCCGCGACACGCTGACCAATGTTGTCCAGTTCTGCGCCTATGGAAACGAGTTTGCTCTTGCCAGCAGCTTTGGCTTGACCGATGGCAATGAGACATTTCTGTTCAGTTGTAGAATTTGATGGATTGCGCCTTCTGGCACGAACGAGGGCGATGAGGGTGGGAGTGTAGGACGAGATGTAGAGATTAGGGAGATTCCGTTGGCCCTTCCTATACGGACCAGCAACGTGCAAAGGCAGCACAGAAAACTTGGCGGTGGGACACCACCAAATGCGTGATTGGGATGGGTGAGTCGTCTTGAGGCAATCAACGAAAGGTGAGATGATCTGATCCCAAAGCTTGCGTAAGAAAGAAGGCGAGCTCTCTCGTCATGTTGTCCCTCTTTGCGCGCACAGTCAAGGTATGGAGCTCCATTGACAGGGCTCGAAAATCTTCCTGTGTGATCTGCAATGGAATATGAACGGGATCTCGATCGAGGAAGTCGATGAGTGCGTCACAGCCATACTTGCTCGCATTGACGATGATGACAGGTCCCCCACTGGCTGCATGTTGGAGGTCGGGGAAGAGCGAGGGAAGAAGGAAACGGGAGAGGCCAGGTGGGTTGCGAATATTGATCACAACACTCTGCAGTTTGAGGTTGAGACGGCACACCCTTTCGTGCTGACCTACACCACCGCCACCACGTGAAGTGAGAGCATTGCGAAAGAGTAAGGCCAACCGCGTGAACTCATCTGCCAATGTCTTTCCTGCCAGGCTAGATACTACGGCATCATCCAACGGCGAACGGAGGCGAGTAAGCTGACTCCAAGAGACACCCCGGCCCTGTTCGAGAAGGTCAACTGCACACGCAGGAGCCAATTTACAAAGACACGCTGAGAATGCGTCAACTGCGAGTGGAGACAGACTGCAAGGTTGTTCAAATACATTGACCGATCAAGATGTCCTTTCGGGCAAAGGTCGAGTGCTTCTCGGTCGAGGATCGGACAATGGCCTCGTCAAGGTCTTGCATTACCCCGAGCCGGCTGTACCGAGTGGCGAGAATCTATCAACAGTCGTTCACATCGAAAGACAATCAGTGGTTTCATTGGACATATCTTGGAGCATGTTCATTACCTGACATCAATACCTGTACCAATGTTGTGTGATATGATGGAATAACAGTACCAGGATATGCCCGAGCTTGAATGTATAGCACGCATACTCGAGCTGGAGTACAACAAGATTTCAAGGGGCCTGTATCTACCCATAAATATATCGTGTCGACTTGGAAATCTGGAGTCGGGGACCGGCGTGACTCGTGCCGGTATGATTGTAGTAGACTATGTTCGGGACGATCAACAAAGAGCAGGGAGCTCACGAGGAGACGACGCACAATAGTAACTGCAGAGGTCAGGCTTGTCTTCCTGCACCGCCGCGATGAGCATGGTAGGTTTGTCAGGCGAGTGGTGGCGTAGATGCGAAGGTGCCAAAAGAGAGCATTGTTTTCTCACAAACACCTTGGCTGATGACAGCGCCTCTTCTACGAGCCGTCTCCAAGTACACTAAAGAATTGGCAGCCCTCCATCGCCATCCCCACCATCCACTGACTCAGAACCTGACCGTGACTCCAAGGGCAAGGAAAAACCCCACATAAAGACATCGTGTTCTCAATCTCGCTTGCCCTCTTTGACTACAATATCTGGCTTGACCCCGACCGCTGCAAGCTCGGTGCGTGTTTGTGCGACGAAGATGACACTAGTTGTACGTCTTCCATTTCTTACCTTACCTCCACTGCATGGCTCCATACCCATAGCCATCAACTACCTCCGCCGATCCCGACACCAGCCAGCAACCATCCGAAATCAAGTTCGTCAAAGCCCTCCGAGCGGGTATGGCACTGGAAAAACCTCCCAGAAGAAAGACATAGGCTGGTATGAAGTGTGCTGGTGAGGTTGGCAGACGCTGCGTGATCATGCGCCTGGCCATGCGCCTGATCATGACGGCATACATGGTTCGTTTCCTCCCCCCTCCCTCCTCCCGAAAACACCTTATATCTGACCCGACATCACCAGGATTGCATACCACCACAATAGCGCACCATCGGGGGCATCGCTCGTTTCGCCGAATCACTCTCTTGCCACCCCCGGAAACAGACGCAGACGCAGACATGGGATCGTGCCCCCGTGTCCAATGCGTCACCCTCCCTCCACACTTCCTTGACAAACCCGGAGACGCGCCCAAATGCAAAGGATACACCTTTGTCACGTTTTCGACCAAATCGCACCTCGAGGCTGTGCTTCGTGCATGGCCCTGGCGGCGCGTCCCCACAAACGACGAGCACGGAAACACGTTCCCCATCATGAAAAAAGTGTACAAGCAGGCGATCACCAAAGCACGTTGGGACGCTTTGAATGAAGAGTACCTCGTCTATAAACAATTCTTTGTGGACGAGGTGGCGCATGCAAAGCCTGAAACGCATCGCCCAGATCAAGGTGTGCCCGACCACGGGCGCAGCGAACCCACCGCCCGTCCTCACCCCACCCCCAAGCTCAAACACAGACACAGACGCAGACCACTCCCTCCTCGCCCCACCCATTCAACTGCCTCGTTTTCATGCGCAATGTCCACCCAGGCACAAACAATATTACGCTCAAATTGCTCTTTACCGAAGCGTTCCAAGACCAAGATGGAAGTGGGCAAGGACATGAATGTGCGCACACGCGCATGATCCCTGGTCTCGATTACGTTGAATTTAGCACGTGGATGAATGTGGTGTTCGGTTCCACCCCTCTTTCCTTTTTTTCTTTTCGCAGGACCGAAAGCTGACCCTGGTCGTATGCTAGTGCCACCTTCGTCCCGTGCCGCCAGACCACGCAACGTGGTTGATGGACTACTTTGACGTGCAAGACACAGGTGCATGGGCTGGATCTGACGGGGCGACCGCCACTCGAAGATGACAAGTCGATCACGACGGAGGGTGCGAGGTAAAAAGGCGGAACTGTACTGGGACAAGATACCCGAACAGGTGCGACACCAGGCAGTGGACAAGGCCGTCAAGGCCCAGCTCGCAGGCGGCGCCGAGTCCACGTCCAACACAACATACCGCAACGACGCCAGCGGAAGCGGACAGGAAAAATGGACACAGGCATTTTGAGATAAACGCTAATTGACTGTCTTGATTGTAAACCCTATTCGAAAACAAAAAGGGTATGATAGAGTAGTGTACATATGTTTGAAAACAAAAATACAACAAGTATGACATGCATGAGTTGCTGTACAAGTTAAATGAGCGTCG
>JBBPSD010000108.1:0-53827 GCA_038093415.1 Xerocomellus chrysenteron
TGACTCTGGTCAGAACCCTTAGCATAATCCTCCACCTTCTTTGCTGTAGTGGGAATTTGGAGGACATCCTCATCAGATATGAAACTGCGAATTGCATCATGCAGTTCAGGGCAGACGTGTGGAAAGCTGAAATTGGGGAGCCGTCCAGCCATCACGTCTTCTGTAATCAATGATGTAAGGCGACGAATGTGGGAGGTTCGCAGGATGCGAACATGTGGAAACGATCCAGGTGGGCCGCATTCATATTGTATGGAGTCAGGAGCATATCTCGAAAGGGAATATATATGATTCCTCAGGAGCCTCAGGACTTGCTGGATGGTCGTCCATCGGTCAGGGTATCCATCCATATGTTGTTGGGGGCCGCTTGTATAGACCAATTGGAACCGGGCATGAAGGATTTCGTCGCTCTCGTCCAAAATATCTCGAGCGTGAGAATGAAGCCACTTCTGAAGGCTCAGCCACTTCGATGCGCTGCCCGGAGCACCGTGAGTATCCCTACTGCGCTCGCCATGGTGGTCAGCCTGCCTGTTGTCTTTTTTGCTCATGCTGTCTGGCGACTGGCGAGTCAGCAATCGAAACATGCCAGCTACATGGCTGTCTCCCTGTATCTGGGGTTCAACTGAATCAACGACCACCAATATATGATTATCCATGCGCACCGATCTGAGCGACAGGGCTGCCTTGATGCGCTCGTAAACCAGTTCCTGATGCTTCGTTAAAGGGTCGTTCATGGGTTTGGTTTTACATATCTGCTCTTCCACACTCATCAGCTTGAGAGACACAACATGCTCGGGCTCGACAAGTAGAATCCCACGTTCAGCCATGCAGTGAGACATGAGCTTGTGTAGATCATCGATTTGAAGGCTGATCACTTTGCCGTCGACGTTGTACTTGGGGGTACGAGAGAAGGGCAGGTGGTATATTGGCCTGTTAGTGAGTCCACCAAGGCGAGCAACAAGCAATTCGTACATCTGGACTGTCAGCGCTTTTGGAACAATGACACGGACAAGTTGTTTGCCGTCAGCAAGAGCGGCAGCAGCAATGGGGATGATCACGGAGGATTTCCCTTCACCCATGTTGACCTGCATCACAGTGCTTTCACCAGATCGTGGGGACATGATTTCTATCGCGGCTTCTGCCTGAGCTCGACGAATCAGAAAGTTTCCCTGAATCTGACAGACGAGGAGCGGTGTTAGTGGAGACATGCATTCGGACAGAAGAAACCCACCTGGATTAACAGCCAATCTGGGTACTCTTCAGCATGCCACCCGTCACATCCCTCGTTCTCCAATTCCTTCGAAAATTCATCTTCAAGACCGTCCAGGGCCAATTGTAGTAATCTCCGGGAACGCCGAAGCTCCAAAAGGAGCAAGGCCAACGATATCAAGCATTTCTTCCAACATGGAGGGATGTCGATGGGTGAGGTGGACGCGAGATATCGCAAGAGGACATCTGCAGTAATCAGCGGCCATTGACCAAATCGATCAATTGCTTGTTCACGCGGATCAGTTGTTGGACCCAGAGTCTTCTTCAGAATGTCCAGAGAGTTCAGGTAGTTGACTCTGCACTGCACATAGTGTTTCTGAAGTGCCTCGATGAGGTTCTCACCCACCACTTTATGAGTTACCTGAGACCCCATGCGAACAGATTGTGCGCTGGTGTCAAGGCGAGCGAGATATTCCCGATGAAATGAGGAGTCCACCATGTGAAGAGAGGAGAATAGTTGATCCAATAGGGAGATGTCATCTAACAATGTCTTGTGACTGTCACGAAGCAAGGTGCTACGGGCGGGTAGTTCTGGCGCTGGGCGGCTGCAAAGTAGATGATCGAGTGTAATCAGTCTAGGTAAACACTCATTTAAAGACGAGATTGAGGGTGGAGGAGTGGCTAGTCCAGGTTCAGCGGGGACGCCATGGTAATCCTCCGGAGAGATTGGTCCAGCCGAAGGAAATAGATATGCCGCCCGTCGCACAGCATGCAAGTCTGGCACACCGATCCCTCGCGAACCGCGATTCCAGTAATATCTATTTAGGATTTCCTGGTACGCAGTGTTTATTTGAGGACACTCGGTTGAAGTCCAGTCGTCATCGAGCGCCTTGAATTTCATGATTGACCGACACCCAGCCGACCGTAGGAGACAAAGTGCTGCCTGAGCACCCGTTTTGCCTGTCAGCGGATCAGGCCGATGGCAGCTAGTCATGGCATGCAGAAAAGCAAGAAGACGCGTGCTCGTCGAGCTGCCATTCCCTATCAAGAAACCCAGTTCGGTATCCACTTCGTAAGAGTGATACAATGATTCATCGTTACAGAGTTCAGGGAAACAGTCAATTCGAACCTCTTGGTTTCCACGTGTTCCGGGGATGCCATTCGGAATGAGGACACGTCTGGGGATTAGTGCCTCGGGTACAAAGGCCCCCGCAATGTGGGTTTTCGGCCGAAGAACGAGGAGGTTGTTTAAACCAAACAATGCCCCAACGGATTGCTCCTCGTCGTAAACCATGTCCTTGAAGTCACGGGACTCAAGTTCTTCCCTTTCATTGACAAAAAAGGACAAGTCGTAACGCGGTAAAGTGACAGACAACCGTTGCATCGATGCGGATTGAACAGGCTCGATGGCGGACGTTGTGATCAGGAGATTCCCCTCCAAGACTTCGTCGTCCGCAGATTCCATGGACTGGGCCATTTCATCGACGTTATTGAGACACTCGAAACACTCGGAAACCATTGCCCAGGTAGGGCTGCGGATGTCCACAAGAGTCTCACAACCCCTATACATACGATATTGTTCAGATGAACAATCAATCCTCCAGTTCTCTGAAGATTGTTCCCAAAGCTGTCCGCGAGGGCGTATCTCGATGATCTGTGTAGACAAATTCAACCAATGAATGTGACCGTGGACGAGCATTTGCGGAAGGTCCTCCAGAAGTGCGGACCGAGGGATCAACACAAGGATATCATTCGTTTGATTACATTGCGCTCGAACTACCAGTTCGTCACCTCGCAGCGAAAAGTGCACCTGTATAATATTTAAATTATCATGGTCATTTCGCATAGCGTTGGTACTTACCTTGTTGTTGGACATCATGGGGGACGTCATTAAATCCATTCCTGGCAGATTGGATGGTATGGCAAAGAAACCTTGCTGCAAACAATACTTAGGAATGCTCGTTAATATCAAAAGCTGGAGCATATACGCACATCAGGAAA
Source organism: Xerocomellus chrysenteron (assembly GCA_038093415.1). NCBI lineage: Eukaryota > Fungi > Basidiomycota > Agaricomycetes > Boletales > Boletaceae > Xerocomellus > Xerocomellus chrysenteron. The sequence goes on from JBBPSD010000108.1 coordinate 3,208, forward strand.
GATTTCCCTAACATCACGCGGCAGACCGCCCAATGGTTGACCAGCCACTCGAAGGTCCCCATCGAGCAGGTTAACGTGCACTGTTTGCGAGGGTTGGCCCACAGTCGCGTCGGCTTTGCATGTAAGCCAACGGGTATTTGGATACTGCATCTGTTCCCATCTCTGTGTACCTGGCTGATAGCTAGCGAAGATTTTGGCAACTGCAAGGTCCACACCATAGTCTGATGGATCGGCGAGGATTACGTCCCGCAAGACCTCCTCGACAGCGGGAGAAAGACGGCGGTCACGTTTAAGGAGCAGTCCTAAATAATCGTCACTGATGTCTGAAGAGTTGAAGTTAGCGAAGTGCCGAGGGTATTGGCATTCAGGAATCGGACATACAGTGGGAGCGAAGTGCGTGTAAAAAGAAATCACAAGAGAGCAGAGCGTCCACATCCTCTGCAGAATGGAAGACCTCGCGGAGGGTAGCAGGATCGACGTCAAACGTACTTCGACAAGTAGCAGCCATGTCCAGCAAGAGCTCCCTGCGTTCTTCGTTCGTAGGTGCCTGCGCCAGGTCGTGTGATAGCTCCTGAACCCAATTGAACGTCACCTTACGTACGCTCCGAAGAAGTGTGATGGCTCGGTCTGAGACCGCTTTGCCAGGGCTCGACGCAAGCACCCGAGTGAGCAATAAAGAAATGGTATTCATCAACACCCCGTCAATCAAGCCAGCGACACCCACGAACAAGCTGTCGAGCTCGTTCAGAAGGGCATTGCAAAAACACGAGTCTTGAAGCTCTTGGTGCCAGATCCACGTCCCTGTATTCAGATCGAGCGGTCCGACTTGGAAGGCCGCGTGAGCGAGAATGTAATGAACATGGTGACGACGGAGGTTGAGAGTTCTACTGCGCAGCCCTTGCAAGATGTTGAGCCATTGGAGCGAGCCACTGCTCCGCAAGTGTGCAAATGCAACGAATTCGTCAAGGGAGAGATCCGCGGGACAATCCGTTTGAGCAGACAGGCCGTCATTGGGTGTGTACACCGTTTGATCCACATATTCTACAAATGTCCCGTACGAGCGACACCCAAGATGGAGTGAGAGCTTTGTTAGGCTCGAAGGCATGGTTGCTTGGTCAAGCACTTCAATTGGCTCCCATATCGAGAGATGGGAACCTCGGGGGGTGCCAAAGGGATATTGAACAACATAACGTAACATTGGGCTATTTCTGGATTGGAATCCCTGTTGATAAACATAAGCCAAGTGGATCTGGACAAGGACGGGTGGCCCTTGGCGCTCGACAAAGTGGGGCTGTAATGCGGGGACATGCGCAAGTAGATTGTATTCGTATTTTTTCAGTGCACGGAGCCTGCGGTAGAAATCTTTGAAACAACCCAGAATGCGGGGCGCAGCAGAACGCCAGATACGAATGCACGCCGGGCATTGGAGTTCGAATACGACGACTTTCGCGTGTAATGGCAAGGCGGGCAGCGGTGATTGGGCCCACTCTGCCCCACGTAAAGGCTGTTGGTACCCATCATAGTAAGTCTGTGCGAGACTTGCACCTTCCAGTTGCGGACCGGCACGTCCAGCAACCTCTTCCATCGCGTTTCGTTCGATGCGAGCTTTGAGCTGCTGAAGATGCGGGGATTGGTCATAATAACGGACGGGGAAACTGTCTTTGGTGAATCCATTCGACAGTAATGACCATCCTGGACGAGATCGAGAATGGCGCGCAGAGAGGTACTGGTATGCGCAGGAAAGACGGTGGAGGCTTGTTGTCTTGCGCAGGAGCAGTCTTTCCAGCAATGCAATCGGAATTTCAGGGGGATAATCGGCGAGCATGGGAATCTCCTTCACAGCTAGCTTATCGAGTACGACATAAAGCTCGATCCCTGTCAATAACGCGACGGAGACATATTCTGGATTTTCGGATTTCGCCCAGGAAGCCTTCTCCAAGTATTTATCCGTCAAGGTCTCAAGCTGTGCGCATGCCTCATCCACATCCGTGACACAGACAAACCAATCGTCGATGCCCTCCTCAACCGATCGCTCGACGTCATAGAGAGTAACGTCAGGGTCGGCAGCATATGCGTCGTCAAAAAAGGTCCCATTCGAAGCCAAGAAGTCTTCAAGGGTGCCGCGGCGACGATGGGTGGGATGGAAGGGGGTACCAATTAGTTGGGGGTCAGGATTCGCGAGAGCGTTGCGAATATATTCACGACTGTCCAGGAGAGAGAGCTGCGTGTCTCTGGTGAGTTCATCCTGGGAAGGATTCCGAAATGGTGATGGGCAAGCGTTCAGCTGCTCCCACCTGGCGTCAAGGGTCTCTCGAAGACAAGTGCATGCCTTCAGCGCCATTTCGGAGAGCCAATCGGGGGTAGCGGAGCCAAGCTTGGTTAAGCGTCGGAAGATTTTGGACGACATCAAATGAAGCAGATCACTGGAAAGACTTGTATTGCTTTTCGCCCCTACAAGGGTGCACGTGAAGAACAGTATGAATCGCTTGTAGGAAGCGCGTCCAAGAGATCGATTAACAGTCATCTGAATTGCCACCCTGATGAGAAGCCAAAGAGGCGAGCGACGCCAAGCGTCCTTGACTTTTCCTTCGACAATCCACGACCAGCCAACGTGGTCACGAACACGTTTAATGATACGAGAACCGTCAGCAGTGTGACCACCACACCAGATGTTGGTGAGTGGTGCAGTACGTTTGGCTACGGGGGGAACATCAGCAGTGTGACCAATACTTTGCAAGACGCCATTAAGCAGTGCATTAATGTATTGTGGATGAGTGGGAGGAGGGAGAGGAAAATTTGAGTCGACATCGTTGGGGCGAGAGAGAACATTGGCGAGTTCGAATTGGAACTTCCTATCGTCAAACACGTCGTTGGGCGTTTCGACCGCGGATCCAGGATACGAGCATATCAGAGGCTCTGGCGTTTGCTTTACGGTATCTTCGCTTGAGGAAACCTGGAATGCCTCGCACAGCGTATAGTTCTCCCGCTTCGTGAGGACAATTGCGGCATTTTGACCACGAATAAAAAAGGCGAGGATATCTAGAGATTGTCAGCGCCCGGGATCTGTGGGGAACCTTCGAATGTACCTCCCGTTTGCATTTCCCGGAGCTGGGAAATGATGTGGTCATTGGCCATGTACTCTGACTGAACGGAGGCTTGTAAGACGTCCAACATCTTTGTGATGTGGTTCCACTGAGCCTGCTCAGCAGTTCCGGAGACGTGGCTGCCATAAGCATGAGCAGCACTCCACACCGCACGAGCGAGCGAATGACTGTTCTCTGGGGTTTTGTCGGTTTTGTCGGGAAGCTCGACAGGAAGAAAAACGTGGATAACAATATGGATGAATGGTGAAATCGTTTGGTCATCAGCGGAAGAGGTGGTAGAGTCGTCAGCAGAATATGTGGTAGAGTCATCAGTAGAAGGGGTGGTGGAGTCAACAGCAGAAGAAGTGGTAGACATTGTGGTATTAGGGTGAGGATGCTGGCTCGCGGGCATCATCCAGCCGTCACCAGACTACATCCAGCCACTCACCGGTGACAAACGAGACCAAATTGAAGGGACAAAGCACACTCCATGAATCGGAGTCCATGTATACTTTTCTGCACAAACGACGTCTGCCTGTCCATCTTCATCTGCGCGATCTGCACCTTGCAGGTTGCGAGGTGTCATTGGCTCTGAATTCAGGTCGTTGGTCCTTCCTCGGAGCACCACGATCGCTTGAGAGGCTTTGGCCCTTGTCCGTTCCCACCAGCGAGCGAAGACGCTGGGTCCGGCTCGCGCAAGCTGTTGTGCAGCGAAGTCAAGGACACGGAAAGAGCGGAATGCATCATCTGCGGGAAATGGAGCTGTGTTTGCGGCAATCGGGGCGGAATTGAGATCAGTGCGGTCCGCCCGGGATACCAGAATCTCCGCGCGGACATGGCAGAACGACCTCCTCGAGCTCTACAACGCCAAGGATTACTTCCCGGATGTCGTATGAGACCGCGATCCCCTCACCACAGAGGAGGTCTGGGGCCACAAAGGTGTGCATCCTGTGCCGTTGTCGACCCGGCTGACCCTCTGCCAGCGATCGTGTACGCGCGAGCCCCGCCCTCACGCTCGCCGTCCCCGTTCCGCTCCTCGTCCCCCTCCCATCCACGAACCAGGGCGTCATCCTCCGTCTTCCCCAGCATATATCCCCAGCCCTCTTCTCGAACGAGCTGGAATACCTCTACACGAGAAAGGGCCTCGGCGAGGCGTTCGAATTCATTTTTGACACCTCCGAATCACGCGAGCTCGCCGACGCAGACGAAAACCGTGTCGACAAGCTGCGCAAAGATCTGGTGTACATGTGGCGCTCCCGTCTCTACTCCGACATCCGCATCTCCCTCACCGGCACGTTTTCCACATCAAATCCCGAGCACACCACCGCCGCCTTCTCCTCTCACCGCTTCATTCTCGCCTCCCGCTCCCCGTACTTTCGGTCCCAGCTTCTCACCTGGGGCGCCAAAGCGGCAGCTGGATCTCCCCCGCCGGGCGAACCGTTCATGGTCACACTGCCCTCGCCACCGTTCACCCCCGTGTCCCTCCACTTCACCCTCGGTCACATCCGCACAGGCACCCTCGTGTTCTCTCATCGCACATATGACCCCGACACCGCGTTATCCTTTGATCCGCAACCTATCTCTCGTTCATGCATCTCTACAACGAAACCCAGTCCCGCATCTCCATGGCCTCTACCACGCGTTCCTCGAGTTCGACGAATACGAGCGCATCACGGGCGCCAAGTGGGGCACCGGTGGCTGTCGCTGCCGTCAGTGTGCCCGCAGAGTCCCGCGCATCCTCGAATTCGCGCTCTCCGACGACGTCGCGAACAACTACCTCGAGCGAGGCGCAAGACGCGCGCTCGTAGGTCTCTTTGGGGAAGGCTTGTGCAACACCGAATTCGCTGCGCTACCTCAAAAGATACATGATAGCGTCATCAAGGGCGTTGGCAAACGCACGACGCCCACCAACGTGTTCCCACTCTTGTTCGCCGCCCAGCACGCAGTGAAGTTGGGTGCCGAGATCGATGCGTGGGCAGACGTCACGAGGGAGATGGTATCGACGGCGCAAAAAACAATCGACGAGTGTCTTGTCAAGGAAAGCGAGACGTGCTTTGAGCAGCCAGAATGGGCCGAGATGTTGGAAGGCGATGGGGTCGGGTTCGAGGATGGAGAGAGGGTGGGCAGGGTCATGGAGGCACTCAAGAGAAGCATGAGTGAACGCTATGCTGCGACCCTTAATTTCGACGCATCTTGATCGAGTTCTGCAGACCCTTGTGTCCAACATACTACTTCGCCCACATGCTACAGAAACAGACGCAACAATGCTCTCGCGGACGTCCCGGTCCGCGCACAGGTGGAAGAAGCCCGCGTCGCGACGGCTGTCCATGCTGAGCTGCGAATATACGAAAACTGACCTAACCTGTCGCATCGTCGTACTCGTCCCAAAGAAGGTCCCAGCGGGCGCTCGGACCGGTGTCTACATTGTTCTGAATCAAAGCATCGTTGCACCAGGACAACAGCCGCAACGCGTTGTCATTGAGCGTGATAGGCCTCACGGTACCTCGCACACCGCCACTATCTAAGATGACCCGTCTACCCAACTTGATGCGAGTAGTCGAAGCGTCTCGGAGCCAATATATACATAGTTGCTCGCAGATCCAGGCTAGTCCTCGGTAGCACGCTGCTGCACCAAGCATAGGAATGTACACGTCCGAGCGTCGAGTTCGAGAGCCTGTCGGCAGTGTCGAACTTAAGAGCCTTGGATGTTCTCTGGGTCCAAGCATCATGTGCATAGAGATATCTCGGTTAGGTTCGCTTCATAACCCGAAGCCCTTCACATCGGACACTTGAGTTCAAATTCAAGCGCGTTCTCGAGCGCCTCCGAACCACTTTAGCTAGCTCTGTGGATGAATGGGTGGCCCGAAAAATAGAACACTGAGCACCACCGCGCCCGCAGGTTCCACCTCTTGAATGGGACGCAAACAAAAAACAAGGTGACTTGACTCGGGATGCTTCTTTGTTTGGCGTTCGCATTCGGGATACTTATACTTGGCCTAGTACTCGATCTGATTAATACCGACGTTCGAGACGCGTCTTGACTGTCAAGCATGTTCAAACCATAGTCAAACGATCTAATATTTTATTGTATGTAGGGGTACGGTGATCGTGACCTGTACCGTAGCAAAACATGGTGGTCAGGTCTACGGGAAATCCACATAAAAGTTAGCATAAAAAAACCAATAGTGTTACAATAAATGAGAGGCGCGCCGATGTGTGGCAGAGAGTCCGGATGAATGAAGAATACAGAAAATGATGGCGTTATACGTCCACGAGGTCCAGGCCCTATGCTTTTTTTGGAGGAAACATCGCTTTTCTCAATTTCTCGAGGTCCAGTGGTTCATTCCTTCGTCGAGGAACGAGGATCTCAAGTTCGAGATCCTTTAACAGTTTCGCATACTCGGGATGCTTGGCTTCTGCGTGTCGCTTCAGCGCGTCCTTGCGAGACAACCTGAATAGATCGTCATCAGTGAAGCAGCCCAGTCGAGGATATAGAACCAAAACAAAACTCACGGCTTGCACGTCTTCCCAAGGATCTTGCAAATTTTACAAATATATTGTCCGAAATCGGGAGAGTGCTTCTTGTCGTGATGCTTCCTTCTGCGATCGAGGACCCATTTGCGGCATGGCTCGCAATAATACCGCTTTTGGCCGGGCTGTGGTTGGAGTATGAGGCGACGACATGTATGTCATACTGTGAGGCTTACCAGGTTCATGCTCGCCTCCTCCAACTGACAACTGTTCCACATCGTATTTTCCACCGGGGGTTGGACGCTAGGCTGGTTCTCCGACTGAGCACCTTGGAGAGAGGCTTCCGGGGCAGAGGGAGCTTCATGGAATGTTGCATTGGTTTGACGATCCCCACTGCAGACTGATCCAGGCTCCTGGCGAGGTTGCATCACCCGAGCGACTTGGTCCTGAGCATGCCAATGTGTGGCAGAAGCGACTGGCACCCCCGCTATACCTCCTAGGGGAGCCTGGTACTGAGCTTGCTGCCGAGGCGCAGTTGCCGCTGGCTGCATAGGGAACGGCAACTGAGAGGTTGGCGGGAAAAACTGTTGGTACTGAGCTTGCTGCCGAGTCGTAGTTGCCACTGGCTGCATAGAGAGCGGCCACTGGAAGGTTGGCGGGGAAAACTGTTGGTACTGAACTTCCTGTCGAGTCGCAGTTGCCGCTGGCTGAATAGGGAGCGACCACTGGGAGGTTGGCGGGGAAAATTGTTGGTACTGAGGTTGCTGCCGAGTCGCGATTCCCGCTGGCTGCATAGGGAGCGGCCACTGGAAGGTTGGTGGGGAAAACTGTTGGTGATGAATACCGTCCTCCGTTGGCAAAAAATCGGTGGTAGTATCACTGGGGAGCATGCCAGAGTGGAAGGTTGGCGGGGAAAATTGTTGGTGATGACCACTGTCCTCCGACGGCAATAAATTGGTGGTAGCATGGCTGGGGAACATTCCAGCGAAATGGTAGAAGGGCTCTTGGAAACGATCATCAAACATTGATGGGGTGACATTCGCCGGGGGGAAGATGGTGCTTTGACTTCGCTGATCTAGGGCGAAGGAAGGACCACCCGCGCCGTAGTCGTCTAGGGACAACGAAGGAGGAATGGTGGAATTCGGGAGGGAGGCTAAGGGAGGACGCGAGACTCCCGGAATCGGGTACATAGTTGGGAAGAGTGACATCGACGCGCTGGGAGGACCTTGGACACCCTGGAACGCGTCCTGACGCGTGTTTATCGAGGCCCCAAGATTTTCGGACGTCATGGTTTGGATGTAGAGTAGTACGAGGAACCGGGGGATAAATGTCTCGAGGTGAGGGATGGTTCTGAGGGGAGAGAAATATCAGCGAACCGAATTTATAGCCAACAGCTGGATCTGAATTAACACATATAAACATTCAATGTTGTCCGCAGTGTCAAAGCGTCGAGATTTCTGGGTGTGATTCCGTGGATTGAGGGTCAGTATCCAACACAGGAAATCTTTGGAAATCAAGCTCGCGTCGTGTAATTAGTGCCGTTATGTCGATCGCATGACAGAAAAAATTAAGTTCAAGAATATACTCACTGATCTGTGGACCCACAATGGGCGGTGCTCCGTTGAACAAAGCAACGCTGTCACTTCGGAAATTGGCCGACATTGACAACAGATTCTTTGTGCCATCTTTCTGGGCTCTTTCTGGAATTCAATATCAAAGGGACATATCGAGAAATGGTTAATCTGGAAGATCCGTTAGAATACATCCGAGGATTACTTGACAGCGGCATATCCCCTTTTTTCCGGATGGACTTGACGGTCCTCCCTGCGATCGGTTGCCTTCCGGCGGGGGGTGGAGTCAAGGGATGACTAGGGGAAGACATGTTAGATCTAACGCCGAGCAACCACCAGCTTCTTGGACCCTCCCTGAAGACCAAACACCCGCATAACTGGGCGATGAGTCGGGATTGATGGATGTACCAGATTGGAAGACGCGATCGAAAGGTTAAATATGTCCACGCCAAAGCTCAGAATGGGAAGGTCGCCCACACCGTCGAATGGTCGAAAGCCACTTTGACATGCTTGCCGACTTGGCTTTGTTTATTCCCAGCATCTCCAACAGGCGAGCCAATGTAGATGAGTCACTCTGGCTTCTACCCATGTTGACCACGAAAATCCAGACGTTTTCTTCCCGTGTGTCTGAGGAAAAAAGGACACCATAATCACGTTGATATTTCCTCGACGCTGGTGCAGCCTGTGATGAGCACCACTTCTGGTTGTCCCCCAAGTATTGACGCGGTACAACTATCTTGGCTGTCATGTCCTACGCAAATGGTAAGAGACTTTTTCTTTCTTTTCGGACCAAACGACAAACCTAGTTTCACAATTTCACGGTACAAGGACGACGCAAATATGCTATATTCCGCCCTTCTGAACCCTGGCAGGAGTTAATCCAAAGGTGAGCAATAGTAATGAATTGGCTGGGTGACGACTGACCCCAACAGTCGCATCGTAGTGAGGAAGCTGTTACAAGGCTGAGAGTGGGCATGATTGTGACCACAGGAATCGGTTCAGGTGCGGAAGAGGAATACCGAACGGTATCAAGGAGAGGTGCGGGAAGACGAGAGAAACGCAAGCAGCGACATCCCACAATATGAAGAAGACTACTTATAGTCTTGTCCTGGTGTCTCAGATTTGACCCACAAGCTACGTATGTGCATTCCGATCCGTCGTGGTAGGGCCTTCTAACCCACCACAGCAGGTGACAGCACTCGGTCCGCATCCGATGACAATACTCCCGTAGTATGGGTTACAGCGTGTCTTTGCAATCGAACGACAGCGGCGCTTATACTGCGAGCCTAGCAGTGGGAGTGTTTCGGATATTATATGGCGCTGCACTGGGTGCTCGAGTCCGGTGGTACTATGGTCTACCTAGTGCTAGCGCATTTGGAAAGTGGTAGTTACCATTGTTTGTTTTTCGATCACGTGTCACTTCGTCTCATGTGTCGGGCAAAGATCCTGCTACTCAGTCGCAGTAAATCAGGTATAAAAGGTATCCGATGAGAAATCTGGCTTCGCGTCTTTGTGATGATCCGCTCGAAGAAAGGTGTCTTTCTGCTTGAATAATTATGGATATATCTTAAACTTAAGCCACTATGTAGATGTCACTGGTGAACTGTCCTCTCCCATAAACTGTGGATAGTGTGTATTTCGTCATTGCACTGGCGATACTATTCAAATTCACACTCATGATGCGATGTAAAATTTGTTCACGATGACCAGGAGTTCGAGGATTTGTCGTTGGCCAGTTATTTGATACCCCGTTTACTCGTGTTCGGGTGTGTGAACTACGTTCGACACTAACTTTGAAGCGAGATTCCGTCGGTGGAAACCCCAGAATCTCCCTGCTGTTTTATTGATTGACACACTCAAATGGAAACCCGCTGATGAGACGAACGGGGCACCAGTGTCCCTTCTTCCTAGGCACTTACCTCAGTGCTGCACCAACATCCCGAGTGCAGAAGCCATGCGTGTTTATATAAGGTCACACGGCACAATGGTTGGGTACGGCGAGTTCCGTTCCCGCAGTTCCCGTAGAGTAGTTGGTCAAACGGTGACCTGAGCAACTGGGTTCAAAAATTCCCATCAGTAGTTCTGCACTAGACCGAACTTAGCCCACGACGCCTCGGCTCTTTGCATTCGGGCAGTATAGGCCGGATCGTGTATATATTGAACACAGCGGATACTAGGGTCCTGGTCCTGCTGTCAGTCGATTCGGGCCAAGATGGGGTTCCCGCTCGCGTGTGCACTTCCACGCACTAGACGACGGGAGATTTTCGAGCTTGCAGTCATATACCTCGTAGAAAGGGACAAAAGGAACTGCGCACCACTTCCCCGATAAGTCTCAAAGGTACTTCCGGGTCGCTGACCAGTCAGAGGAAACGCTCACTCACTTTCTGTTCAGAATGGGTTTCATCCTTTCTCGAGAAAAGTGAAAGGACCACAGAGCGTCCCAGACGGTAAGATGTCCTTCGGGAGGGGTTTCACCGTGACAGTGTAAGTGTCGTTTATTGCCTTTGACGAGTGCTGCCTGCCGTGCTCGAACACATGTACCTGACAATATTAGACCTTGGAAGAAACCTTGTAGCAGAAATGGATCCGAGCTCATCGTCTAGAACGGCACAGGCCAATATATAGACGAACGAAACCGAGATCAGTAGAGTATATGCACTCGCTTCCTGCTGTTCGTCGTGGTTGAATGCCATACGATCACTCAGAAAGTCCCGGTGACCTCGGGTGGCTCAATCGCTCTTAAGACACGGCGGGTCACAGCTATATGGGTCAGAGCGACGAGCTCACTGGTGTCATCTATTTCCCAAAATTCGTATTCAGCCTGCCAAGCGATGAGAGATTCCGTTGGTGGAGCGGCTGGTTGGGTTCGGGAGCAAACTGTGTTGGAAACGCAAGCCGTGTGGCATGAGGGACCCGATGGCACAGACTCGACGCAGTGAGCGCGTGAATGGTTCCAGTTGACTCTAGGACCACAGCAGGTGAAACAGAAATACAGTGAGCTTGCGGAGAGGAATAATGGGCTGGGGACGAACAAGTACTATCCAAATATCACGGACACTACAAAAGGGACATGTGAACTTGAACGACTTGTCGGAGAAGATGGTGATATCCGAGCCGTGACGCGTGATGCGTGATGAGTCCCGAGGGCTGGCGGCGGGACTTGCCGGAGTAAACCTCACAGTACTAGTGGCGCACAACCTAAGGTATAGGCATGTCGATGGAATGGTAACCAAGCTATGCCGAGGACTCGGGGGACCAAATTAGTCAGAGGAACTTGAAGGCAATCGATCTTCCTTTACCCAACGTGACTTGGCAGTGTACTATAAACTCCGCAATGACAATGACGGGTCAAAAGGAGACAACCGCGATAGGTACTACTAGTACAAAGCGGGGACCTACAGCAGGTATTAGCCAGCCTAGCCAGTGGCGCCTTGTATGCAATACGCTACCTAGGCTCGGGGCTTGGAGATTCCGGAACGGGGCGTTCGTGACAACTTGAACGACCTCTGATGAGCCACGAGCTCAGCGCTCATCAATGAGTGCTTGTCAAGGCCCCGAATTCGGCTCCGCGCGCCGATCTGGAAAGCCTGAACCACGAGGAGCTGGAGCTTCTATAGCAAAAACCTTTTACACAAGGTTCAAGATAAACTTTGACTCGAAACGATCGGCGACACCTAAAACACTAAACTCAACTTCAGTTCGGGTTCTAAGTTAGTCCACGGCGAGTACATACTTGATAATCTTGCCCCAAGGCTTTGGGGCTCGGAATGCTACTTATGCATATGCTGATTGGGAAGGTTGCCGATTAACGGTCACCATGTGCGATCTTGATCGGCAGGAGACAAACATGTTCAAACCACTATTAGTCAAATGATTTACATAACTAGTTCATAGCACTATTCGTACAGTAGTGGTCAACTGTATCGTGGCAAGTCGTGATGTACAGAGATACCGTATAGGGCAGACAATATAATGTTAGTACAAAATAAAAGTAGAAATAAGAGATAAGCCGTGTGTACGGGTATAAATCCGCGAGGCCTTATACTTCTGGAAACATCGCTTGTCTTAAATCCTCGAGGTCCTCAGGCTCATTCTTTCGTCGAGGCACAAGGATCTTGAGTGCGAGGTTCTTTAAAAGTATGCAAAATTCCGGATGCTTTCTATCGACGTGGCGCTTCAAAGCATCCTTGCGAGATAGCCTGAATGAATCGCCATCAACAAAAACAACCCAATCGAGGATATAGAGCCTAAACAAGAACTCACGGCCTGCATGCCTTGCCAAGGATTTCGCATATTCTACAGACGTATGTAGTCGGCCTCGTGCTTCTTATTGTGCTTCGTCTTTTTGTGAACGGGGAACCATTTATTACGGGCTCGCAATAATACTCCTCGGCGCCCCGCTGTGGTTGGAGTATTAATATGCAAAATATGTGCCATACTGTCAGACCTACCCTATTCGTGCTCTTTTGCGGCTTGCGACCATTCTTCGACATCACATTGTCCGCCGGGAGTTGGAAACCAGAGTAGGTCTCCCCCTGGTCGCATTGGGAACACACCTCCAGCGCAGAAGGAGCTCCATGGAGCGCTCCATTCATCTGACAATCCCCCCTGTAGACTGATCCAGGTTCACAGGGAGGTTCCATCTCCGCGATACCTTTTTGGGGGACTTGGCACTGAGCTTGCTGCCAAGGCGCAGTTGCCAGTGGCTGCATAAGGAACGTCCATTGGCAGGCAAGCGGGACAGGTTGTTCGTGATAATCACTGTCCTCTGACGGCAGGGGGTCGTTGGCAGGATTACCGGGAAGCATGCCAGCGAAATGGTAGAACGACTCCTGGAGACAAGCATTGTCGATGGGAAACAGTGATGGGATGACATTCGCCGGGGGGAAGATGGTGCCCTGACCATGGTTGTTGAGCACGAAGGAAGGACCACCCGCACCGTAGTCGCCTAGGGAGAACGAAGGAGGTGCAAGAAGAAATGAATTCGGGAGGGAGGCTAAAGGGGGACATGAGAGTCCCGGAATTGGGTACAGAGTGGGGTAGAGTGACACCGACGACCTGTGAGGGACTTGGACACCTTGGAACCCGTCCAGACGTGTGGTTATCGAGGCCGTGGGAATATTTTCAGACATCACGGCTTGTGAGGTAGGTGGATAAATGTCTCGAGGTGGGAGATGGTTCAGAGGGGAGGGGAACAACAGCGAACTGGATTTACAGCCGACAGTTGTAAATCAACATAGATGAATATTCATTGTTGTCAGTGCGATTAACGAGTGGCGCACCTGTATGCCAAAGCGCCATCAGGTACGATTTCTGGGTGGGATTCCGTGAATCGGGGGAGGATTTGCATCCATCACAGCAAGTCTTCGGAACTCAGGAACGTGTCGTGTGACTGGCACCGTTTCAAACACTCGCCGGATGGGATGACTGAAAAAGAAATTAAGTTCAAGAATATATTCACGTCTGTGGACCTACAATGGGCGATGCTCCGGAATAAAGCAACGCTGACGCTTTGGCCGAAATTGACGGATGTTTTCGTCGACAAATTCGTATTCCCATTTTTGCCTGTTCTTTCGGAGTGCAATATCAAAGGACTAGATCGAGACACGATTAATCTGGGACATCCATAAAATACATCCGTGAATTGCTTGACAGCGGAATTCCCTTTTTTCCGGATGGACGTGAGAGTGGAACGATCGACAGAAGAAGTTCACCCACCTCGCGCTGACCAAATGAAAGAACGGCCCGTAATCATGGTCTACTGAATAGTCCTACCTGAGATCGGTTAACTTCCGAGGCGGAGGGGATAATTAGAGGAAAGCGGTGCGCGTTAGATCTATGCCAAGCTAGGCGATATTGGGGCCGATGATGGACCTCCCAGACGTGCCCTTTGACGACGCGATTGACGGCTCCACGCACGCGTCGGCGCCAAACTCGGATGAATAGGGTGGTTATATTTTCGGGCTACAAGGTCGAATATCACATACTTGCCGACATGATTCTCCTTTGCCTGAGATCTACGACAGGCAAGCCAATGTTGATGGGTCGCTATGGCTTCCACGCAGCCTTGGCCCACGCATTTCTCTTTGCTTGTTCAATGGAAAAATGACAGCGGTTTACATGGACATCTCTTCGACGTCAGAGTGACCTGTAGTATGCGCCACTTCCTATGATCCTCAAGGTCAAGTTGATGCGACCGACCATCACCACACACGCCTCCGACTACCATCTTGAATCAGTTAAGTACAGTACCATTTATCTTTAAAACAGCACTTACTAAAGTTGGTACCAGATATGGTCTCCCTATCCTGCCAACGTCTATCAGCGGGGTATAGAAGGCCGACGAAACACGATACAAACAAGAGCGGTCGTCGTTGGAATACCCGCCACAGATTCGCAGATACAGTTTTACCGGTGGGTCGGGGTCAGACCTTGCCAGTGAGGTTCGGATGATTGATTACCACCAGTCAAACAGTCACAGATCGGTGCTACATCAGCAGTCGAGCACCAAGAGATGAACTAGACCTTATCAACGTCTCTTATACCATGAGCCGACAGGTCAGTAATTTTTCTTTTCTTTGGACCAAACGACATACCCGACAGCTATGTCACACGTTCATGAAATAAAGATCAACGTATTGCACGTTCTCCTCAACGGATACCCGGAAGACGGGTCGCGACAGGCCACAATAGTCCCTTGCCTCCTAAGAACGCGTTGAAAATGAATGATAGGACCATAACTTGGGAAGATCACCACAGACGACTCGGAGGCGCACTGAACAGTGTTGGTGGAAATGGGGGAAGGAGTGCCTCGAAGAGAGAAAAACAGACACTGTCATCCACAGTGAAACTGGCTAGTTATAGTCTTGTTCGGTGATGTGCTACCCACAGGCCATTTGCGTGGAGATCCGGTATGGTGGAACTCGCAATCCGACACGGGCCCACTTGACCCGCCTCCAACAAGAGCAGGCTATCAAGATTGATCAAGACTGTTTCAGCAACTCCATTGATAATTATACCCAGTTCGATGGTGCTCTACGAGCGCTGGCGATTTATTTCGAATCGGGTCTGCGACTGGCTTTGAGACACTCCGAGCATTGTGTCTGCTATAAAAAGTCCGTTTGGCGGATGGTGGTCCATTTTCGCCTTTGGGGGACCGTAGTTGTGGCGGTGTCGCTAGCAGCTTTACCGGACCGCAAACGGCCCGTTGCATTCTTACTACTATGTAAACCATTCGTCTTCCCAGTTCACTAGCTGCCTTTGGTTGTCCTCGTTCACGAGTTGGACAGGAAATAGGTGCGAGTGATGCGAATGCCACGTTGCCTTTGCTTGTTGATCTTCTTGCTGATTTCTCTTTGTTCCGTCTGCGACGGAATCACCTTCAAGTTCGTAAACGAGTTCTCGCTGTAATTTTTACAGCATTGTCAACTTGCTTGTATCCTCCACCATTCTTGTACGCGTTCTACTAGTAATAGCATTCGGTTCAAAGCTTGAGGGTCCAGGGGTGCCCGGAGGGCCATGGGATTTTTTCTCGCATGTCAAGGAGACTCGAGGTTTCCCCTCAGGCTCTTCCGGCCCGCGACTCCCACTTCCTGGCAGTGACCGACTGAAAGATCAGACCAGCGTAAGTATCTCTGTACATGCGTTCTCTGTCAAAATCAACTCGAAGTACTTCTTCACGCCTTCAGATCCACGACGATGGCACCCACCACACCATCTTGCCGCATGATCACACTGCTCCATCTCTTCTCTTCCGCGTGACATTGATTATAATGTCCATATCCGCATCAACACCGACCATTGCTGGGCTGTTCGTTCCGATTCTAACTCGCTGATTCTAAACTCCCCACGAGTAGGCCTGCTTCGCTCTTTCCCCTCCGGGGAATGTCACGTCCAAGTACTTCCTCACCGCTCCGCGCGCGCCATCAGCGCTAATTAACCACAGAACACTCCTCCACTCCTCCACCGTATCCACTCCGTGCGTCTTCACCAGCTTTTCATCAACGTACTTCGCCTCCGCATCTTGCTTCAGTCAACGGAGCTCCGTCCCCATCTCAACGCTCACCCCGCCTCGTATTTGTAGGGATGTTCGCAGAGAGTTCCTTCCATGACCTCTTGAACGATAAGAAGACTCGCATATGGCCGCGTCGGCATCGTCTTTGAACCCGGAAACATCCATCGGCTCTACATACCCTCACTGGTACGTCCGCATGAGCGGCAACGGACACATCCGCGTCTCGATCTCTTTCACGCCAAGGAAATGATACAGTTCGAGCGACCGGTGCTACTTCCGCGCGCCAAGAAACGCGTCCTTCGCTAGACACACGCAGCTCAAGGTAAGACTCGACTTACAGTGACGCTTGCACCCCGTTGACTTTTTCCGGTGCTCAAAATTCTTCTTGATGATCCTCACCCGTATCCCGTCCTTGACGAGCGTCAGCGCAGCAACAAGGCCCGCTAGCCCACCATAATTAATGCGCACATACGAGAGAAGCAGAGGGATTACATGACACAAGACCAACACAGGAGAGAGGTCGTCTCGACCGTAGTAGCCATCGTATCGTCGCATGCGTACCATAAACGGTTCGCAGGATTTTCCCCGAGGTCTTCAGGTTGAAACGACATGACCTTCTGACCTCTCTCTTATACCCCCTGACCATGTTCGCTTACTACGTTTGTTCGACGAATATTCCCAATTCTAACTTGGTGCGTGGGGACAACAAAGAGACCGTCTCGGTGATGATGACTCACGAGACACGAGAGGTATGAACGTGCCACAGACTGGGGCCTGAAAGCGTTTTTTCTTGCTGAGCCAGCGATGGGTGTCGTGAAGTTGCCTGGGACTCGTGTGTTGACTCAGGGCATGATCAAGTGCGTAGCCTCCCAGAATCGAAGGAATACTACGGTCGTTCCTTCATCCACTATAAATGAGGGTGTGCGTAGCTGGTGCATCACTGCGATGATCTGAGTCCAGATTTCTGCCTGGCCTTTAGAACTGTGCTCGGGGCCCAATCTAGTCGGCGTGCAGCAAACAAGCGATCGCATACCAGAGAACTGGACCTTCAAGCCTAAGTTTGAAACCTCCCGAGTCGCAATGGCCGTAACCGACTATGATCAACCGATTGGACCCTCCTTCGACTTTGATCCAAGCTCTACGATCAGTGGATCAACTCGCTGGACTACACAGAAATACAGACCGTATGTTGAGTCACGTGAGTAAAGCCAAACGTTTACTCGCTCCGTAAATACCACTAACCACGTCGTGTATCTTAACATCTAGAAGCCACTGGGAGACCAAATCCCGCCGATCTTATCATACACGCATCACACCTTTATAGGTTACGGGACATACTATGCTTGATCTACTCAATATTCACCCGAATAGCTAACCACCTTTCTGGTGAAGATCGAAGGAATCTTCCACGATAGGGAGAGACGCAAAAATAGTTGATAAAAACTGGCAGGTCACGAGTCCTATGTGGCACACACGCTGCCAGCCGGTAAAGTTGGGCATCAGATGTGATGACAACCGTAGATCATGAACGTCGGCCACCAATTGTAACCGAGCTCCCGAGCGCTCAAGCTCAAACGAAGCTCGTCTCTTCCTCGTTATCATTCGCCCTCCATTCGCCTCAGTTCACACTCACACCCGACCCATCGATCCGACACATGTACATATCGATATTTATTGAATACAACAATTCGCTCGTTATCCATCACAATATTCAGATAATTCACTCGTACTCTCGGGCAAGCCTCTCCTTGATGCGTTCGCGAGCTAGTTTGGACGGGATCACACGTCAGTACGACGACAAGGAATAAAAATCTAATCTAATCATGAAACTCACCATTCTCCTCAGCATGCTTCTGCTTGTAGTTATCAAAGGCATCGCGCTTCCAAGATCGGTCAGGGTTCAATCGATAAGATCGAGATCATAAATACTTACACCCTTGGTCTCGGCCAACTGAGTGACTGCGGCACCAACAAAACCAACACTAGAAACATCGCAAATCAAGACACAATCCGGCAATCAAGGGCTAATGGGAGTGCTTACAGGATTTCCTTGGCCTTGGCGTGGCTGTCAGGCTTTCCATTCTTAGCAAGGTGATCCTCGTAGGCCTTGAAAGCCTGGATGGGACGCAAACGATGTACAACAACGGTTGGCATGAGAGGGCGCGACTCGAATAGGGAACAAGCACGAACCTCGTAGGCAACGGCGCCACCGAGCGCGTCATGGGCGAGACTACCCTTGTTATGCTGTGGCACAATGGCGGGTCAGAATTCCAGGGCATCATCACCCAACATCCGGGAATAGATGACGGTAACAAACGTACGACTTCTTGGTGATCGCCCGCGTAATCGTCGCTGAACAAACCCATATTGATGTGATTGATGAAGTGATAAGAAGAAAGATGAGAATGCGAGTGAGGGTCGACAGGAGCACTTTATATACCCCCCCCTGGGTCACCACCCTAGCAACTCAAAACAGCAGGTGACAGCAGGTGACACCCCGCCGCAGTCAGTTGGTTATTCTTGTCTCACCTCGTTTCGAGACACCGCCCAGCGCCATCGATAAGATGTTGATAGGCACGACGGTTGAATCCGGACAAAGGGCGTAAGAAGTTCTGGATCTAATCCATCCCTGATTCTGATGTCTGCTTCACTTATCTGGTGACACCGCCTCGCATCACTCCACCGTGCGAGAACAAAGTTTCCCATCTGATTCGGAGTTCGAGTATATTGTCCGGTAACGATGGCGTATGGCGTTCATGGATAGTAGTCGTGATTTCCTTTCTGTCTGACGGAGAGCGAATTGCGTCCTGACTAACCCAAAGTGCCAGTGTTGACGACTTTCTGATGGATTGCGAAGAATGGCAAGCACTGCATGGCGCAATCCAAACACATGTTCCATGAATCTGTCAAAGTAGGACAAAGGAGAGTCCCGAAATCATAAGGTTACCTGCTGCCGGGACTTGAGTGGATTCAGCCAATCAGAGGCGGGTGACGGTTACCTCACTCAAACCAATCGGTTTACTCTCCGACTGGACAGGCCGGAATCTGCCGGAATCCGGTGGCTTTCGCCCCAAGTATGGGATAAACTCTAGGATCATGTGCTTACCAGGATATCGTTTGGCTCACTGAGATCACGAATTGTTCGTCCCATATTCCGATGTATTAATCGCCTTCGCTCCGCACGAGCACGAGGCGACTTTATATTCAAAAGGAAATTGTTCCCTATCTACAATCAAGAATGAGAAACACAAGTGGAATGTTTCACACTGGATCAAATGAAATTGGGGGTTGCTCTTTGCCCTCGTTCCCCTAACCACCATCCATGGAAGTGATGGGACGGTGTAGTGAATAGAGGGCAAGTGGTTATCTGTAGCTCGGATGACTGGCTGCCGGATCCCGGCATGACTTACATATCTCGGATAAAAATATACCAAGGCTGTAGCATTCTTGAACGGTACTAGTCTCGACACGTAATATTACCTCGAGGGAATGTCTCAAGCCTTGAGCTGTGCGCGCAGGTTGGCCTCTAGAGGCCCCCTAGGGCGAATGTATTGTACATAGGCTCCATCCCTGCCAAACAGTCATGAGACGTTGAACGGACAGCCAAATCTTGTCCACTGCGGGAAAAACACGTACTGCAACACACGCTTGTCCTCCTTGAGCTTGAGGTACTCCTCACGGTTGACATTTGTGAATCCCCACTTCTTGGAGACGATAATCTTCTGACGTCCGGGGAACTTGTAACGGGCACGGCGGAGAGCCTCTTGGATGACTTGGGCATTGGAGTCCTTGCAACGGATCGAGAGGATGATCTGGCCGATGTTGACTCGTGCAACCGTGCCATACGGCTTGCCCCAGGCACCACGCATGCCAGTCTGGAGCCTAGAAGCGAAAGTATCAGAGGGCGGCACCAGCAGTGGCTAACAATATGCGCACCTATCAGCCCCAGCACATGACAACATCTTGTTGATCCTCAGGACGTGGAAGGGGTGGACACGGACACGCAAGTGGAAAGAATCCTTTCCAGATGTCTTGGTGACATACTTGTTGGCACAGATACGGGCGGCTTCGAGTGCCTCTGACGAAAGCTGCTCATACTCGTCCGAGACGAGATGGCAGCAGAACGGGAATTCGTCCACGGAGGCACGTTTGCGCCCAAGGTCAAAGATGCGAATCTTACCGAAAACTCAGGGTCAAAAGGGGTGGAGGTGGGAAAGAGACACACCTTTGAATCGGGGACACCACGGTTGTACCGGGACTTGGGGTACGGCTTGTTCTTGCAGTAGCGATAGCAGCGAGCTGGACGGCGACCCATTTTTGCGGAGTATCTGCACACAATCGGATTAGCAACGTGATTGCGCGATGGGTTGCCTCTCAAGACGTCGAGACGCGCGACTCCATCCACTTGGCTTGCATTCCATCCAGCACACTTGCGACCCTTGCTTCGGTTCAACCCCGCCATTTTACGTCGAGAATCGGTGACGCAAGATGTCATGATGGCAGGAAAAAGCAGAAGACTCACAAAATACACCGGGAAGTCGAGGGAAATAGCAGGAGGCCCTGCGAGGGAGGATACTTATAGGTGGATGACGAATACGCGCTGCTGAGTAAGGTGCCGAAGCTGACACATGCAGGAACACAGCAATGACTAATACAACTCCAATTGAATTGATTCTAATTTACTTGAATAAAATAATAAAATATGATGAGATCGTGCGAGGACGAACTTGAAGCTTGAAGCTCGAGACGACGGGTCAGTTATTAGTAGGGAATATCACTGGTATACTCGGTACGCCGGGTATTCGGGGCTGAATGTATGCGCGAGGACTGATGTAGTTTAAACTTGGGCGTCGCACCATCACGAAACAACGGGGATAACATACTTGCATACAGCGAGTACGAGCGATGCAGAGCGAGAGAGCCAACGAGGACATACTAGAACTCGGCACTGAGAGGGATACTGGAACGAACGAGGCCTGTCAGGGTTGGGATGTAGGACGAGATGAATTGGTCCCGTTGGTGCGTGCGGGTGGTGACGAGGCGGTAAAAACGTGTTGGACGGGACAGACGTTGTGGGTGGGCTGCGGATCCGCGCACGGCGCGTTTGGGGTGCTGCCCGGCGGCGAGGGTTGGGAGTGCGCTTGGGACGCGATTCGAACGCGACCGGGGTGACCTGCGGGTGGGCTGCAGGTGGTGGACTACTGGAGCGCACGGGTGATGATGAGGCGCTCGGGATGCGTATCTGGGAGACTGGGACGCGCGCATGGTGGCGACAATGCCGGGCTGCGGGTGACGCTGACGTGTACAGCCTGAACTCGCTTTCGTTTGGATCTGGCGGCGAGTAATTGACACGACGCTGGGACTCGGCGCGGAGCGTGGGACACTCCTGCCCGTATCGGCAGCGCTGTACATGCCCTGCTCTTGCACCGTAGCCAGACTCAAAGATGCATCCGACGCTGGCTTGTCTGTCAAAAGCGTCCCGGCGCGCTCTGACGCCAAAACGAGGCAACAAGGATTTTTACAAGGGCATGTTTTCTCAATCACACCCTGTTCGCCTCATTTGACATGTCCACCGTTTCGTAGGCACCCGCCAGGCCGCACTCCCGGGTGGTCACCGCACAGGTGCACCCGGTCGGTTCGTCATCCGCGGCACGTCCAAATACCGCCTCCTCGACGAGAAAGTGCGCGTCTTTGTCGGACCCAGCATTGAAGAGATCACGCAGAGCGAGGTATGTTTTTGACCGTCCACTCGTGCCCGGACGGCTGAATGATCAAATTTCTTTTCAAAACTCAACGACGAATGCAAATAGTTGAGGCCATATGTACACGTGTCGACCAAGTTGTCCGGTCAAGACCGCCGCGATGCCCAGCTCCTCGTCCCCATCCTACCAGGGACCAAAATCAAACAATGGAGACGAAACGCCGAGGCAGCGCTGATCGAAAACAACCAGCAGTCGGAAACGCAGAACCAGGCATAGGCATGCCAGATAGATGTGGTCAAGGTGTCACGCAGCTAGTCGATAGATTTTGTAAGTGTTCGTTTTACCCTCTCCATCTCTGTGGGAGCTGATCGAGCATTTTTTTGGGTGGAAGGCTATGTCTATTATATAGTTTCCCTGACTGTAATAGCTGCACGACGCATTCAGTCTTATTCTTCCACCAGCCACCGCTCAAGACGAGTGCCTCAGGTGCAGCCATCCTATGTTTCATGCGAGTGATGAAGTTTGTAGCCAAATGCATGTTCAAACAAATGAAATCACAACCATGCCCATCCTCATTTACTTCGAAGCTTCGCTGACAACTGCCCGAACATGCGAACCAGATCACCAGGTCCCACGATGCGACTCGCCCCTTTCCGCGGAAAAAGCTGTTTCAGCTCAAATCCCGAGGAGCCGTCGTTAAAGCACGATCCCGGCTAGCGCTCCGGACTTACCGTCAAGCTTCCCACAAATTTTCTACACCATGTTCCTACCACATTCACTTCTTCCACTATCCCCCGCAGCATACATTCATCTGACACGCGCCTGACCTGGTCACCAGTTCATTGAACGTGCCCTGAGTGCTCAACGCGACCAATCGTCACACGTCACTCTCCAGCCATGCAGCGCACACTCCTGCCCCTCGTCGCTCTTGCAGGCCTCGCCGCTGCCGTGCCTGCCGGCCATTGGGTCAATACATGGGTCGCCATGCCACAACTCACAGAATACTCCAACGTGCCAAACCCACCCTTTGTGCGTCTTACCCAATCCATGCTTCCAATCATTCACATACCGCCTGACGCCTCGCGTAGAACGGGTCAGATTCGATTTTCACCAACTCGACCATCCGGCAGACGTTGCACACTTCTATCCCTGCCTCGTCTTACATCCGCGTCCGGATTTCGAACGCGTTCGGTGTGAACGATCTCCCCATTACCCAAGTTGGCGTCGGTCTCCCACTCGATGGTATCGCCGGCACGCCAGAGATCGTCCCGGGCTCCATGGTCCCTCTCACCTTCTCAGGGAACCAGTCCATCATCGTTCCCAATGGTGCACAGGTTGTCTCGGACCCGATTTATTACCCATTGGAGGCGCAAAGCATGGTGACGGTGGATCTGTATACCGAGCAGGGCCAGCAAGGGTTCTATATCACGAGTCATCCTGGTAGCCGTACCACGAGTTGGTATAGCTTTGGTAACTATGTCGGTGCGCCGAACATGACCGACCCATCGACGCAAAGCGAGGCGCACTGGTGAGTCTACGTCTCTTGTTTTAGTGCGACACCTACTGATGGAACTGAGCGCAGGTTCTTCCTTAGTGTGATCGAGGCATGGTCTCCTCTGGAGGCGAGCGGTTGGGTCATTATCGGTGACAGTATCACAGATGGTCGTGGAAGTGACACAAACGGAAATGACCGGTGCGTCATTCTCATTATTTTTATCTGTGATCGCTCACAGCACGGCGCGTTTCCTTCTCCTTTGTAGCTGGCCCGACCTCGTCCTCCAACGCATGCAAGAGAACCCGTTCACGGCCAATATCGCCGTCCTCAACCAAGCAGCCGGCGGGAACCGCATCCTCCACGACGGTCTGGGCCCCAACGCCCTCGGCCGCATCGACCGCGACGTCCTCGCCCAATCCGGGATCAAATACGCCATGATCTTTGAAGGCGTCAACGACATCGGTACCACGCCCGCCACGCCCGCAGCCCAACAAGCGGTCGGCGACCGCCTCATCCAAGCCTACCAACAACTCGTCGCGCGCGTGCACGCCTTTGACCTGCCCATCTTTGCAGCGACGATCACGCCGTTCAGCGCGCCCAACGACACGATCCAGCCGTATTCGGATCCGCTGCGCGAGCAGACGCGGGTGCGGGTCAACGAGTGGATCACGGGGAGCGGTGCGTTCGACGGGGTGGTCGATTTTGCGGGGGTCGTGGCGGATCCGGGGAACGAGACGCGGTTGAATCCGGCGTTTGATTCGGGGGATTTCTTGCATCCGAACGTGGCGGGGTATAGGGCGATGGCGGACGCGTTTCCGATCGAGCTGTTTGAGCGGTACAAGTTGGGCGTGGATGGATTTTAGAAGGGTGGTGGTTGCTAGGTGCGTGGATGATGGCTTTGAAAGACTGGAGATGTATTGCACTTTTTGAATGTACGAATGAAATCCCCTCAAGGATATCGTCTACTACAAAGTTGGAGGCGCGCGGACTTGTCAACATGTTTGTTTGTAGTCTAGGGCCCAGCCCGTCTATGATATATGAGGAGCCAATAGCAAGTCGTCGATAGACGGACGGGCAGAGCAAGGACCCTGACGATGGCCAGATAGCGTTCGGCTTATCATCCCTTCATTTCCCACCGAGTCCCTCGCGCCTACCTCGAGTAACACGTAACAACGCCTCAAGTGGCAACTTGGCGTCCTTTCATTTCGCGTACACGCGCCATGTCACCGGAAGGTTGGCGCGTGTACATATACACAGTGTGGCACGCCGTCCAACCTAGTCGGCACCTATCAGAGTCAGTCGTACGTGGGACATGACGATGCCGAGCCGACTGTGGGCCTTGAATGGCCGCTTTCTTTTCCCCTCGAGGGTCGCAGACTCGGACAGACCTCACGGTAGTAGGTCGTTGGACTGCCAGTGGGACCTCGACGTTCGACGGCGCCATTACTACCACGATTATGATATGCTCTGCCAGTGACCCGAGGGACTAAAGTTTTCGTTTCAACGGGGACGGTCGTCAAACAAAGCTTACTAGCGCTTTCCGGCGTTGCCGATCGCACGTTCCTGTACGTTCTTCAAGTTGAACGTGAAAGAAGGTCTTGGCATCGCGACTGTGCAGCAAACAACAGGGTTCCCCGTCATGACGCTGGGGGTCCAACAGGTCTCCACTGGCATGTCAAATAGCGTGTCAGGGTCGTGATGGGTGGTTTGGTGGAGGTCAAAACTTGAATTAATTAGCTTGTAGGGTCTGCCAAGACCGAGGGTCAAGCCTTCATGGAAGGAATCGGTTTGCTCGAGCTCTAGCCTGGCCGAAATCGCCGCGAGGCGCTCAGGTAATCGGGTCACCGCTGCATTCCGGTCCCCTGGCGAGAAGGGCGTGTCAAAGTCGCTCGGCCTTACTAGTAGGCTGCCAATGTCGTCACGGAACTTTTTAGCACAATGCCCGAGTGGTATCTGTGCATATATGTCCTATTATGATACAGATCTTGACGGGGGGTGATGAGCCCGCTGCTTCAAGGGGTCAGATAACAGAGTCCGCGTACCTTGGTTGACATCCAAGGCGTGGTCGAACAGTGGTTGAGAAGTGGGTCGACATTTCATAGCTTGCACTAGTAGCCAGCGATTCGTCCAAAATTTAGCTGTAGCCTACATAGTAGGTACATCCACGATCTAAGGGATCGGCAGTATCACAAATGAGATCCGAAGAGATCAATGGGACCTAGGAAGCCCATCTGCCGCGACCATCCTTCTGAAAATTCGGTGATGCTGGTCACGGAAGCACCGAGGACGTCGTATCAAACAATCTCGACGCGATGACGCCGTATAGCCAGAGGTTGCAGGAGTACCATATACAGTGACTCCAAGATCTGTTGGCGTGAGATGTGGCGAGAACTCGGAATCCTGGATTGTTGGGTTCTGAGATCTGAGTGGCGACGGTCATACTGTATTCGTTGTCTTTTGGCTGACCAACTAGAGAGTACTGGGCACCGACACCGAGATATTCCCTTTTAGAACAACAAGAACCCGAGGGCCAGCGAGAGATCCTCTAATTTTTACGTCGAAGCGCCACAACCGGAAGACCCATCTAGACGGCGCGAATTGACAAACACGGGATACTAAACCCGAGCGGTATGTCGGCAGAATGATGTACATTGAAGCCGGAAGCTTGAAACCAGAAGAGTCTGCGGCACTATTGGTCGTTTTTATGGGTCCGCGCAAAGACACCGAATTCGCATCTCAGATGCGGCATGAATTCCACCCATGTTGACAATCTTGCTTCGTCAGTGGCGGATCGACCTACGTTTGCGCCGCTACAAAACTTCGCGAGTTCGGCGCAACGGGAGTCTGTCATCAAGTTACCTCCGAAGCGGACCACGACTTCCATATGAGTGCGCCTCTTCCGCGACGCTATACCCGAAAAAGGCTCTATCGTTGGACGAGGTCAGGTCGAACGAGGAGCCACGACCGGGGAGCTCGGCTATGGGAACCCGCGAAGGCAACGGATGGGCCAAGTCGCCACCGGACTGTAAGAACCATGTTTGATCCCCGGAACGGTGGGTTCCTCCGTCATTCCAGGAAGCGGTGATACGGGCCGCAGTTCTCGTACGATAGTACTATGTCACAGGCACGGCCGTATAAAAAAGGTACTTGAGGAAAGACTCCAGCTGGTAGGAGGCGACGCCGTGCGCTTCGCTCCTACGGCCCGCCGGATTGGACGGGTGAATTAGTGGGTCAAGAGCATCCGTGCCCTTCTCGGGCGTCGAGCGTATATCCGCTGGTCTCCGTTTCGCTCAGGCTGCGCGTTGCCACAGAAGGAGATCTGCCGCCTCGGGTACGTCAATGCCATTTGGGAGACGGACAGATACTCAGATTTGCACTATATCCTCTCGTATCCTGCACATGCACCATCGACACGAAAGGGCAATGCCAAAGGAGACCTGCCGGGCTGTAATTCGTTCAGTTCGTGTCATAACGCTTGCCTTGCTCAGGTATTGAATCGTGGATATTGAATTTGTTGACTTTGCAGCGCGAACCACCTATGATGCAAAGCGATGCTCTGAACGGACGCGTCGCAGAACCCTTGACCGCTCCCGCGGTCCTATGGACCTGGTTGACCAAACGTGGACCTTGCCACAGTCAAAGTCGGGATATCGGGCGTGATGGAGCGTGTCTGAATCAGTAGCCCACGCCGTTGTGGTACGCATATCATGATGCAACGCAGCCAGTAGAAAAGGTAGAGTGCAGAAGGCCCGGTCTATCTAGGTGGTGCTCGATCGATGATATGAACACCGAGAAGGCGACTCTTCGTCTACGTTTGATAGGTGTCCGTGTCTCCCAGTTTGGGTCAAGCGCCGCACGGACTAGTTTGTCATCGCCACAGACGTTTTGAAATGTCCCGCAGCGAAGTCGAAGCAACCCCCCTTTCCCCAGAATGAACGATTGGAGAAGCCGCTGGGAGTACGAATTTCAATGATGCACCAGACTGACCTTCGTCCTCGAGAAGAAAGGGGGTGTTAGGACTTTCTTACACCATTTTGGATGCGGACAGGGGCAATGAACAGGGCACGGGGGGTGCGCACACTGCACACGCGGAAAGACAAGCATGACTCGAGTTGGACACCCTTTCACATGCCGACGGGAATGAAACAGCGAGTAAAATGTTCCTGTCCAGGTTGACGATGCGACTTGGGGGTTTCCTGTTGGGTCAACGACAGTCCGCAGAGAGACGGGGACTGGGCGATTTATTACATACGTGAGCCCACACGGTGTGTTAACTGAGTACGTAGGCTGCTGTGACGATCGGCGACACGTTGTTCTGAATCGTTGTAGCGGTCGCCTAAAAGCCACGTCAATTTAAGGGCCGTGCCATTCGCATTCTCTTGGATCTGGGTCATCTACGTGAATATTCCTTGATGGACAGTACGGTAGAAATTGCCCGTACGACATGTGCTTACAGTTTCCGGGTTCGATCAGAAAAAATAAAAATAAAGAAGGTTCATATACTTTGGAGGCTCTGAATAGATTTGTGGAGGAGGCCCAAGTTTCGAACCGCGCCGGTGTCCAGCGAGGACTCAAGTACATACTTACCTTGGGCTTTGGGCCGCTACTCCATCGTGAGTCCAGTGCTCGTTCGTCGCTTCCTGTATTCTTCTGGCGCCCGCCATCTGACCTGACACCAGCGACCACAACGACCACAACATGCCTTTCGAGCGATATCTCCGTCCTGACGACCACGCTATCAACCACAACGGCGGCCTCGACTACTACTATCAGGACCACAGATATGCAGGCTACGACGATGCTGACTGCCATTATACGCATTCCCAGCACCCGTACTTGCCAGAAGCGACCCACTATGATCATCAGCATCCGCACGCGGTCCAGTTCCAGATCCCCCAGTTCATGCTCAATGGCCCTCCCATACTCGCACCGGGCGGGGGTGCAGAGGTTCTCCCCGCGGGCCTCCTGGACACCACCCCAGATTCGCTCGCATCGTCCTGGTTCGCCAACAACGGTTTTGCACCGTGCGTCTCGTACTTTCCTCACTCCTCTCGCGTGCTTATCCTCCTCCCAGATTCCATTCTTCCCTGATCTCGAGGCAGATTGCTTCAGGTGAAACACCTTCTGATACCGCCAACACTCCTTCCTATCATACTTTTCATCCTAATGGCTCCCAACGCCACCCCCCAAGTTTTCCCCCCCGTTTCACTACGGGCGTGGATCCGCGGCAGCAGCTCCTTCCAGAACCATCATCTTCGCTCGAGGTCACCACGAACTATATCCCTGATCTTGTCTTGCCCCCATCCGTAGGCTCATCCAAGCCGTCGTACGCGCTCACGAATTCCCTTGCTTCAGACCCACCATCTCTCCCCTTGACTGCCCCATCCGGACTTGGCCTCCCAGTATATTCAGCTTCAGGCTTTGACGTCCTCTCCATTCTCTCACGGGTAGTGAACCGTCCCAACCCCACCATCCAGCTCGGTCCCGTGGATCTGTCGTGCTCGTTCGTTATTGTGGACGTGAGACGATACGATTGCCCCATTGTGTACGCTTCTCCCACGTTCTGCCATCTAACGGGGTATAACGAGCGAGAAGTTCTTGGACGTAATTGCCGCTTCCTGCAGTCCCCAAGCGGCAATGTCGCAAAAGGTGAACCACGCCGCTTCGCGTCCCCAGAGGCTGTTTCCTACATGCGAAAATTGCTTTCGTCCTCGAAGGAATGCCAAACAACCCTGATCAATTATAGAAAGGGCGGGCAGGCCTTTATCAATCTCGTCACCGTTATCCCTCTTCGTGGTGGCGTACATAATACGCCCGAAGAAGCTGATGAAGTCGCCTACCATATCGGCTTTCAGGTGGACTTGACGGAGCAGCCAACTCGGATACTCGATAAACTACGTGATGGGAGCTATCATTCCGCCAACAGCTCGTGGGGAACGGACAACGTCGCCAGCAACGCTGGGCTTCCTGGTATCAGTCATAGTCTTGCCCAGCTGGCCCAAGCGCAGAACATGACAAATATCGGTCTCAAGGGAGGAAGACACGGGCAGATGATGAGTATAGCGGTGTCGAAGGAGTTGAGGGACCTTTTCGCCGACCCCACTTTCACGGACTCCGTGCCAATCTCGACGGGGACAAATATGTCTGGTCCGACCGGTGCCTCAAGTACATCAGCAGACCAAGGTAGCAATGCAACGACGCCCCTCACGATGCTTGTAACGCCACCATCCAACTCCACTTCTATGAATCGCATGTCGGCTAGCGGTAATACGATGGCCGGATCGATTCCCGTCTCATTATCCCCATCCCTCTCGCTTCTACTTCTCGAATTTCTTCCAGACTTCATGCTCGTATTGTCTTTAAAGGGTGCCTTCCTCTATGTCGCGCCTTCAGTTCGGCTTGTCCTCGGCTATGAGTCGCAGGACCTTGTCGGTAGGGGGATATCTGATGTCTGTCATCCTGCCGATCTAGTGCCACTCATGAGAGAGTTGAAGGAGGGTAGCGTGAGTGGACTCGGTATTTCAGGAACTGGTGACGTTGGCTCGTCGCCGGGGGCCGCGTCCAATCTTCTCCCGAAATCGGTGGATCTGCTCTTTCGTGCTCTACCCAAGGCATCACCGCTCTCACCGCTTAGGGAGACGCAGGACACGTCTGCTGAGCAGGATGACTCTCATGGTTCCCGATCATCATCCGCACCCGCATCAGCGTCCCAATCACCATCATCTTCGGCGACATTGTGTTCAAACGACCCGTCCGAGGGAACAGCACCGCCATATGTTTGGCTCGAGTGTCGTGGCAGGCTCCACGTTGAACCAGGAAAAGGCCGGAAAGCGATCATACTCTCTGGGCGTGCGCGATGGATGCCTGTCGTGCGGCGGGGTAGCATTGACAAGGCAGGTGGCATCGGTAGTGCCGGGTGCCAAGGAGAAGGTACCCATGGTGGCTCACGTATGACGGCAGGTGTGATTCTTTTTCCCGCCTGCTAGACTTGAGTCCCTACAGCTCTGACCATTCTCGATTTCCAGGGTCGAGGCTATGTGAGGCGTCTACGAATGAGCCAGTTGGAGCATCGATCGATCCATTGGACTTTTGGGCACTGTTGTCGTCCCAGGGCACCTTCCTAGTCGCGTCTGCCAGTGTGAGGGACGTGCTCGGATGGGGAACTAGTGAGGTGATTGGGAGGAATATCTGTGCGATGGTGAGAGATAGTCGAAGTGGAATGGGAGAACGTGTCGAAGCTGAGTTGGCCAAGTTGGATACGCTCGAGGTATGTCTCTTCTCCTTCCGGTTTCTATCCTGGTCGTTTAAAGAATTTACTTCCTCTCTGTCCCGCCTTGGTGCATGTAGGTGGGGAACTTGGTCGACCCACCACCCTCGGTCGTGATCACATCTCTGGTGCATAGAGAATCGCATGTGGTTCCCGTGCGGCTCGCATTTTACCGTACACCGCGGCCCGACAACCACGCGGCGTCCTCGACGTCCTCGGGCGGTGTTGCCTCGACTCCACTCATCCACCCGCTCAATAAGCCATTGTGTCCCATCGTATGTCATGCTACCGTGCTGTCCACCACCGAGTACCAGTCGAACAATAACACCGGCACCGGCTTTGGCCCTCCCGATCGCGCTCCGAGCAAAGTGCAGATTCAGATAGATGTAGATGACGATACCGAAGAACCGGGTCCGTTGGTGCATTCGCCCGGCGCATCGCTCTTCGAGGAACTGGAAGCTTTTCGAGGGTCGAGTTGGCAATACGAACTTCAACAACTCAAATTTGCGAATCAACGGTTGCACGAGGAGGTGCAGGCACTCGAAGGCGCGTGTGCGAAGAGCGGGACTGGGTCTGGGACCTCTTCCAGCACGACGGGACACGTCGCGGCTGTTCCGCTCGGTCAACCTTACTCGTCTGCGTCCACCACCACAGTCTCAATTCCGCCGCAACCGCAATTGCCGCAAACACAGCTCCATTTGCCCCCGCTGATGCATTCCGCTCTCACAACGCCCTTGTCTTCACTGCGTTCACGTCACAGCTTGCATGAGCCGGACCCACCGTCTTCCGATTGGTCTTCGCTCGCTGGTGCGAACGGACAAGGACCAAATCCTCTCAAACGATCGTGGCGCTTCGAGGATGATCCAACAAACAGAATTCGGAGCCGATGACTCCTTGCAACGTGCAACGTGCAGATTGCGCAATGAGGATGGAATGGCGGACGTCATGGGTGCACAAAAGTATACACGGAGACTACCCCCTTGCCCATCATCGCTCTCTTTATTCTATTGTAAATCCTCGTGTGTTTTCGTTGTGTTTTGTTGCTGTCTGCGCATCTGCCCCCTCCGTCGTTGCATATCCCGTTATTGAATACGCTTTTTTTTTGCTGCACGTTTTCCGTGGTTCGAAATGACTCTGACAGACGATCCGTGCCTGTCTTGTATTGCTAGCCTTTGGTACCGTTGAGAAATTTATGCATGCCCTCATGACGACGATGCATCATGACTTTTTCGGCCCCGTTTTTCAGAGGTCCTCAGCCTGAGCGACTATCCTGGGTTTCTGATTTCGGTTATGGGGGCAATGGCGGGCCAGTTCCTTCTTCTTGCTTGGGGAAGCATTTGTTTGTGGCCCCGGCCGCTCGTCCTGCGCCCCCGCCCCCTTGATTTGCCAGTTCTTTGGGCCGTCGCTCGCATGCTTACTTGTGTTTCCTTTCATGACCTGGTACGTCTTGGGTTTCGATTTCACTTTTTTCCCCAAGCATGTGCACAACTTGAACGACTACATCGTAGCACGGCTGTGCCGCTTGGGTATGGTTTCAACTTGAAGACCGACCCTCTGCAAGAAGTCCATGATCCTTTCGAAAGTCATCTATACTGCATATCGCGAAAGCAAATGCGTCGAAATCCCAGGTCGTCTGCAACACAGGTGTGCTCTGACGACTCTCATTTCATACTCCATGAGCATCGTCGATAATTTAAAGTGGGGGTCGAACCAGAACGTCAACAAGTCATATTAAGTACCGGAAAAAACGCGGAGGGATCGTTTCCAGAACCGTCCATCCAACTGAGTGAGGTGAAGCTGTTCGAAATGTCCAGGAGCAACGTAGAAGTAGTTCAAGTTGTGTCACGGGGAGAAGAGAATCGAGCGAAGATCCACCACGAGCTCGTCCAGCTACAGATGTTGTAACGACGCAACGGTCTAAACCAATGCTCGTTGGGCAACTCGTTGCTTTTCTCGAGCGCAAGTGTCGAAAGCTCTCTCGTTCACAATTATCATAAGACTTGCTTGATGTTTGTCGGCGAGAAGACAGAAGGCTGGCATGCTTTGTGACATTAACTCTCCCAGGTTGGCGCTAGTCTCCCTAAGCCAGACCTAATATTTCGATATTAGAAGATAGTCGTTCTAATCATACGAAAGGTTGGCGCGGTCTTAAGAAATGGTGGTTTGTCCATTGAGGCTGTGTATCCGCACACCACTATGTCTACTGGCGCTCATGTCCTAGCTGAAGCTCTTGAAGCAACTAGCTCCTCATGCACACGGACCGACTATGCTTCTACGTCATTCAATTATGTTGTTACCCATGTGTTTCTTCCCGTCCAGCTTCCCGAGCGACGCGACCATACCCTAGAAAACGAACACTCGCTCGCTCGTGCGGTGTGCGCTACTGCCCATGCTTATGACGCCCACGTCTGCGGAACCTCTGAGCAGGCTCAGTGGCATCACGTCGCAAAAATGTTAGACAGCTTACAAGTCTCCGTGCAGTCGGAGCACATGAACAATGAACACGTCATCTCCCAGCTGCGGGGAATGCAAACGGGAGGTACGTTGGCAGGTTCCCCACAGATCCTGGGCCGTGCTGACAATCTCTAGATATCCTCGCATTTTTCATCCGACGTCAGAATGCAGGGATTATCCTCACGAAGCGGGAAAACTGTGTGCTGTGCGAGGCATTCGAGGTATCCCCAAGCAGAGATGTTGTAGGGGAAACACCAGGGCCTCTGATATGTGCGTATCCTGGGTCGGCCATCGATATGCCCAACGAGGTATTTGACGATGGGGAGTTCCAATTCGAACTTGCCGATTTTCTCTCTCGTGCCGACGCTGTCGAGTCGGATTCCCCTCTCCCTCCTCCCGCTCACCCACAATACATTAATGCGTTGCTTAATGGCGTCTTGCAAAGTGTTGGTCGCGTAACCGAACATATGGCACCGCTGACTAGCACCTTCAAGTTGCATGGTGTCGGTTGCCCTGCTGATGTTTCTCGCATTATTAAACGTGTTCGTGATCACGTTGCCCGATCACGGAGTCTGCTTTGCGATGTCGACGTTTGGCGTCGCTCGCCTCTTTGGCTCCTTATCAGGGTCGCAATTCAGACGATGGTTAATCGTTCTCTTGGGCGTGCTTTATACAAACGATTCATACTGTTCTTCATGTGCACCATTGCAAGGGACGAAAGCAATGCAAGTCTTTCCAGTGATCTGCTTCACTTGATGTCATCTCAAATTCTACGGCGTTTAAGCAAACTTGGTTCCTCTACCCCCGATTGGCTCTCCGAAATGGCGCTGAAGACATGTACTTGTCTTCGAGAGATCCTTGACACCAGGTGGGAGCAGCTGAACACTCGCCCGTCCCCATTCCGGAATCCTTCCCATGATGACGTCACCAGAGACACACAACTCTTACTCCTGCACAGTGGGGAATACATTCGCAACGCTCTCGAAAATCCTGTCTCCCAACTACCTGGCACTCCCTTCCGTCCCAGCCATCCTCGTCGCGGCACTGTTGAGGACTTCTTGTCTTCGGATGGGTCCTTTTTTGAAGAGGGATATGCTGCCGAACCTAACGTTACTCTCTATGACGTCGAGCAATCGGTTGAGGAGGGCATCGACGATTGGATTGCCTGCGTCACGGATGTGGACGCAGCATGTGCACAACTCGAGATCTTGATGGATAAATACATGGAGAAGGCTTATAAGCAGAAGAGGGAAAATCCAGAAGATCAGTCCATCAGGTTATTGACAGCGATCGAGCTCTATGTCGCACTGGATAAGCTAGTTGTGAAGGAGATTCCCATGCTCGCCGACTATTCCCCTGAAATTCCGATCCCACTCCTGGAAAGACTACTCATACGCAAGACAGCAAGCCTGCATCGTCTTTCTTGCGCATACCAGTACCTCTCTGCGCGCCATTCTCAATCGCGTCCGGGATGGTCGGTACTTTCGAACGAATTCACCCAAGACAGTTTCCCCGTTCGTTATTATGACCAATCGGCGCATCTTCAGCAGCTCAGAGTTCGCATCGAACAAGATACAATGGAAAGGGGTGCTGGACATGCCGGTCCACAGCTAGAAGATGCAAGTCTCCCACACACCTATGATGGATACCAAGAATACCGACAGCTTCTACCCGGGCGACGACTAGCAGAGTGCGCCCAATCAGAGTGCGCCCAATCACCGCTGCCCGCCTTGCCATTACACGCGAAAGTCGTTGTATTCGAACTCCAATCCCCGGCGTGCATTCGTATCTGGCGTTCTGCCGCGCCCCGCATTCTGTACTGTTTCAACGATTCCAATCTTTTCACCTCGTTTGATGCAGAGGAAGGACACCATCTACTTGCGCGTGCCCCTGCACTGCAGCCTTACTTTGTCGAGCGCCAAGGCCCGCCCCTCCGCTACCAGATTCACTTCGCCTATTTTTATCCAGGGGGATTCTTCCAATCCCGCCATGGCCTGACATTACGTTATGTTCTTCAACATCCCGATCCCCTTGGGCTCAAAATATGGCAGCCAGGGAGGCACTACAGCGATCACGAGCTTTCGTGCAACCTCACATACAGGCCCGGGTTTTATCTCCCTCACGAGTGCCCCTCGGACAGAGACTTGGAAAAATATGTGGATTATACCTCTCACACACCCAACGACGTCCTGGCTGCTCAAGCGGATTGTCCCGCGCATCTCTCTCTTGACGAATTCATCGCGTTTGGACACTTGCGGAGCGGTGGCTCGCTCCAATGGCTCAACATTCTGCAAGGACTGCGCAGTAGAACTCTCAACCTCCGTCGTCATCAAGTTCATTTTCTCCTCGCCCACGCGACCTTTCAAGTCGGACCGCTCGACCTGAACACAGGGGCGTGGACCTGGCATCAAGAGCTTCAAGACTTGTCCTTTTGCAACGACCTTCTTGACGAACTCGATAGCCTGTTCGCAGATGTCGGCGCTGGCTTGATGGATGGAATGTTGATGAATACCATTTCTTTGTTGCTCGTTCGGGTACTTGCGTCGAGCCCCAGCGAAGTGGTCTCAGACCGGACCATGGCACTTCTTCGAACCGTACGCATGAAGACATTCAGTTGGGTGCAGGAGCTGTCATACGACCTGACACAAGTACCTACGAACGAAGAACGCAGAACCCTATTGTTGTGCATGGCTGCCACTTGCCGCAGCACGTTTGACGTTGACCCTGCTACCCTCCGCAAGCTCTTCCAATCTCCGGAGGATGTCGACGCTCTGCTTTCTTGTGCCTTCTTTATACACGCACTCCGTCTCAAATGTATGTCTAACTTGAAGTCCTGGATGTCAAATGTTCTGAACTCTCATACTTTAACTCTTCAGACATCTCTGACAAATATTCACGACTGCTCCTTGAACGAGACCGTCACCTCTCGCTCGCTCTAGAGGAGATCTTGCGGGATGTAATCCTCGCTGATGTATCAGACTATGGTATTGACCTTGCAGTTGGCAAGATTTTCGCTACCTATCAGCCAGGTACACAGAGATGGGAGCTGCAGCATCCAAATGCTCGTTGGCTTACATGCCAAACTGAGGCGACTGTGGAACGACCCTCGCAAACAGTACACATTAATCTGCTCAATGGGGCACTTCTAGTGAATGGTCAACTGTTAGGTGGATTGCCGGGTGAGATTGGGGAAATCTTTGCTGATGTGTGTGCATGCTCCAGTTTTGATATCAACGAGCGTTCCTAACTATCGTTTGCAGCAAGGCTTCTTTGTCATACCGTCCAATCTCCCAGGAATGGATTTCATGACCCTCCCTATGACTCGGATGTCCGACCACAAGGTGAGTACCAACGCTGCGCGACGTGATCAT
This sequence comes from Xerocomellus chrysenteron, assembly GCA_038093415.1. Classification (NCBI taxonomy): domain Eukaryota; kingdom Fungi; phylum Basidiomycota; class Agaricomycetes; order Boletales; family Boletaceae; genus Xerocomellus; species Xerocomellus chrysenteron. The sequence goes on from JBBPSD010000108.1 coordinate 39,636, forward strand.
GGTTTAAATACTTGACAGGTATACTTTTCGGTGCGAGATGGTGATTTGGTAGTCCGAGCGAAATGCGATCAATCAGATGATATCCTTGCGTTGATTCCTTCGAGCAAACTTCGCGAAGACCTTCCGCCAGCGCTCGTCGATGATCATGTACATTGGTTGAATTTGTCCACACAGGTCATCGAGATATGCCCTCTCGAACAGCTCTGGGAATCATCTTCAAAGAACTGGAGGATTGATTGTGCATCGGGACAATATCGTCTGTACAGGGGTTGTGAGACCCTTGTAGACATCCGAAGCTCAACCTGGGAAATGGTTTCCAAGTGTTTCGAATGTCTCAATAACGTCGACGAAAGCTCGTCGGATCGGGGGTCTTCAGACGACAAAGACTTGCAGAGGAAGTCCAGGAATCTCTTGATCACCACGGCCCCGATTAACTTTGCCCAATCCGCATCGATGCACAGGTTGTATGTCACTTTGCCACGTTACGACTTGTCCTTTTTTGTCAATGAAAGGGAAGAACTCGAGTCCCGTGACTTCAAGGACATGGTTTATGACGAGAATCAATGCGTCGGGGCATTGTTTGGTTTAGAGAACCTCCTCGTTCTTCGGCCGAAAACCTACATCTCGGGGGCCTTTGTGCCAGAGGCAGTTATCCCCAGACGTATCCTTATCCCGAATGGAATTCCCAAAACACACGGCAACCACCAGGTTCGGATTGACACTGACGCCGTCTCTCTCGCTGCACGGTCTGGGCTGCCCGATGAACCATTATATCACACCTACGACGTGGATACCGATTTGGGTTGCTTGATAGGGAATGGAAGCTTGACGAGTATGCGATGTCTTGCATATCTTCATGCCATGACTAGCTGCTATCGACCTGATCCACTGACAGGAAAAACGGGTGCTCAGGCAGCGCTTTGTCTCCTACGGTCGGCTGGGTGTCGGTCAATCATGAAACTCAAAGCTCTCGAGGAGGAAAGCTACTGGGGTTCAGACCAGCATCCTCAAATAGACGCTGCGTACAAGGAAATCCGACGTAGATATTACTGGAATCGTGATGTGCATGACCACGAATCTATCGCAGAGAAACATGCGGCGCAACGGGCTGCATATCTATTTCCTTCGAATGCAGCTGGGCCAGCATCTCTAACAAATTATGATGCGGACGCGTATTTGACCACACGGGTCCCCGCTGAACCTGGACTAGCCACTTTTCCACACTCGATCTCGTCTTTCAATGAGTGTTCGCCTAGACAGATTCCACTCGACCATCTACTTTGCAACCGTCTGGCGCCAGAACTGCCAGTGCCGGCCTGTGGTGCCTTGCTTCGCGGCACTCAAAATACATTCTCAGATAATTATAATATCCCCCTATTGGATCAACTATTCACCTCTCTTCGGGCGGACTCCTCATTTCAACGAGAATATCTCGCTTACCTTGCCTCCAGTGCACATGTTAGCGTGGAGCCCCAGATGACTCACAAAGTGGCGGGTGAGAAACTGATTGAGGCACTTCAGAAACACTATATGCAGTGCAGAGTCAACTACCTGGACTCTTTGGGCATTCTGAAGAAGAGGCTGGGTCCAACGACAGATCCGCATGAACAAGCACTGGATCGATCTGGTCAATGGCCGCCAATTACTGCAGATGTCCTCTTGCGGTGTCTCGCGTCCACCTCACCCATCAACATCCCTCCACGTTGGAAGAAATCTTTAATATCGTTGGCATTGCTCCTTTTGGAGCTTCAGCGTTCCCGGCGATTGCTACGATTCGCCTTGGACGGCCATGAAGAAGAATTTTCGAAGGAATTGGAGAACGAGGGATGTGACGGGTGGAATGCTGAAGAGTACCCAGATTGGCTGTTAATCCAGGTGGGTTTCTTTAGTCCGAGTGCTCGTCCCTAATAACACCGCTCCTCATTTTTGTCAGGTTCAAGGAAACTTTCTTATTCGTTGCGTTCAGGCAGAAACCGCAAAGGAAATCATGTCCCCGCGATCCGGTGAAAACACTGTGATGCAGGTCAACATGGGCGAAGGGAAATCATCTGTGATCATCCCCATTGCTGCTGCTGCTCTCGCTGACGGCAAACAGCTTGTCCGTATCATTGTCCCAAAAGCACTGACGGCCCAGATGTTCGATTTACTTGTTTCTCGCCTTGGCGGGCTCGCTAACAGGCCAATATACCACCTGCCCTTCTCTCGCTCACCCGAGTACGACGACGACAACAGGATGATCAGCCCTCAAATCGATGAACTTCACGAGCTCATGTCTCAATGCATGACCGAACGTGGGATTCTACTTGTCCAGCCCGAGCATGTCGTGTCACTCAAGTTGATGAGCGTGGAGGAACAAATACGTGCAGGAAAGCTTTCGGCTGACCCGTTACTGAAGCATCCAACATTGATCTACAAGTTCATCAAGACAGCCCTGTCATTCCGATCGGTGTGCATGAATAATTATACATTGATATATCAATGATTATTGATTTAGATGTCTATTGAACCCCAGCTACCAGGAGATAGCCATGTGGCTGGCATGTTTGGATTGCTGAGCCAGTCGCCAGACAGCTCGAGGGAAAGGGACAAAGGACAGGCTGACCACCTTGGCCAGCGCAGTAGGGGTGCTCATGGTGCTTCGGACGGCGCATCCAAGTGGCTGAGCCTTCAAAAATGGCTTGATTCTCATGTGCGAGATATTCTAGACGAGAGCGACGAGATCCTTCATGCCCGGTTCCAATTGGTTTACACGATCGGCCCCCAGCAACATATGGACGGATACCCAGACCGATGGACGATTACTCAGCAAGTCCTCAGACTCGTGAAGAAGCACACATATTTTCTCTCGCGATATGCCCCAGACTCTATAGAGTATGAAGGCGGCCCACCTGGATCGTTTCCGCATGTTCGGATCGTGCGAGCCTCCGACGTTGGTCAACACCTAATATCATCGATCGTGGAAGAATTGATGGCTGGGCAGCTTCCCGATTTCAACTTTAAACATGTCTCCTCAGCATTACGCGATGCGATTCGGAGCTTCATATCTGATGAAGATGTCCTCCAAGTTCCCGCTACAGCGAAGAGGGTGGAGGAGTATGCTAAGAATTCTGACCAGAGTCATCTTTGGAGTGGACTACTACTACTCCGTGGTCTCCTGACCTCCAATATTCTCTTATTTTCTCTTTCTGAGCGAAGATGGCGTGTTGACTATGGTCTCGTCTCGCAGCTGCGATCCACAGACTTCTTTAATCGTCCAATCCCACCAACTCCCACGATGCTTGCTGTTCCATATCGAGCCAAAGACACGCCGGCACCTAACACCCAGTTCGGCCATCCAGATCTCACCATCATTCTCACGTGCCTATCTTACTACTATGCCGGCCTCAGCGAGGAACAACTGAGAGTTTCTTTCGAAATTCTGCTGGACCAAGATGACCCGTCCGCGGAATATGCACTTTGGGTCAATGAGTGCGACTCGGAGTCGGTGCCGGAGTCACTTCAGAAACTCGGCGAGATCAACCTCAGGTCATCGGAGCAATGGGACAATGACATATTCCCGCTTTTCGCATGGAATCAAGCAGCTATAGATTTCTACCTTTCGCGAGTAGTGTTTCCGAAGGAGGCGAAAGAATTTCCTTGCAAAATCTCCGGGTCCAGCTGGGATTTAGCAGAAAACCGAGAAAAGCTTATAACCGGTGAGTGAGTTTGTAATTCATCTCATGTCGTTCAGTTCGGTTGCTGAATCAGGCAACAGGATTTTCGGGGACGAACGACAGTCGATGGCTGTTACCCATGTCTATCGCTCAGCTCGACCTCGACCACCAGAAGGGAACCAATGCCAGGGTTCTCGCGTATCTTCTTCAGCCCGAAAATGGGTCCTATATGCTCGCTCACGAGAGCGATGAACGGTGGGACACGCATGAGTTCCTCGAACTGCTAGCCACACAACGGCCCGATATTCGTGTTTTGCTGGATATTGGCTCACAGATACTCGATCTTTCCAATTACGAGGTGGCTACTGCATGGCTCGAGATCTACAGCGATACTGCAGGCGCCATCTATTTCAACGAACATGATGAACTAATGGTACTCACACGAAATGGTACTATTGTGCCCATGTCATCATCACCGCTTTGTCAACAGTTAGACCGTTGTGTTGTCTATCTGGATCATGCACACACAAGGGGCACAGACATCAAACTGCCTATCGGGTCACGGGCAGCCGTTACGCTGGGTCCCAAGGTGACTAAAGATGCTCTGGTGCAGGGTTCGTTTCGGCGCCGCGATCCAATCGCTAAATCTGACGGTTTGTGATTTCCAGGCTGTATGCGGATGCGCAAGCTGTGTCATGGACATTCGGTCATGTTTTTTGTGCCGCCCGAAGTTGACCGGAACATCCGTGCGGTAGCCGCCAAGACAGATCCAAACATCGAACTCACTACCGTTGACATTTTATGCTGGGCAATACATCAGACCTGGACCGATATTCAGCAGAGAGCTCCTTACTGGGCACAACAAGGCATGAGTCATAAATCAAGATATGACTCTTGGTTCCGTTTCTGCGACAATGACCTCACACCAGAGCAGCTGTCGGATGCATGGCTCCAACCAAATCTGAAATCACTGCCTGATCTCTATGCACCCCGCGAACCTAAAAACACCTCGAGTACTCTCTCGGTGCTGGACCCAATCATCCGCCAACGTTGCAAGGATCTCGGGGTTCTATCATTTCCAAGTGCGCAGATGGATGAAGAACAAGAGCGTGAGGTTAACCGCGAGCGTGAACGCGAACGAGAGGCGGAGCTACCTCCCAAAGCAAAACCGACGGAACATTTTCTTCATCCGGACGTTGTCTCCTTCGTCAAGACTGGTGTTATCCCTTCCTTACACTCTGGCAGCGCCTTTCTTCCTGTCTTTACAACGCTGGAAAGGAGCTCTGCGGCTACTCGCGATGCAGACGTTTGGAGTCCACTCATCTTGGCGACGGCAGACTTCTGCAGGACGATTAAGCCTGAGTCCACTCGAGGGACTATGGATCGCTATCTCCGACCCGTCCAGTGGATTCTCTCCCGCAAAAAAGAACGCGAACAACTACTCGTTCTGCTGAGCCCATTCGAAGCCGACCGGTTGATGTCGGACATCAGGACAAGCGAATACGTCCACCTTCATGTGTACGCGCCCCGCACATCGCAACGCATGAAACCATCGGACGATCTCCAACTTTATTCCATCCCATCCCTGCCCTCCGACTGGGCTCCACCCTGGGATCTGATCCACCAGCTGAACGTGTTCTCTGGGCAGCTCTATCTCAGAGACTATGAATCGTACCTCCGGCTATGCCGTTTCCTTGGCGTACCCACGAAAGAGTTGTCCAACGGTACGGCAATCCGGTGGAATCTGTTCAACATCCCTGGTAGTTTCGAAGGGACGGAGATCACGTTCTCGGGTTCTCCGCTGCCTTCCGTAATGGCGCTGCTTGCCATTCGGAGCAGAGGCCGATCGTTCGCACAGACGCACATGGGTAAAATCCTCCAAGGGCAGTTACTAAGAAAGAAAGACTTTGAAGGGCCAAAATCAGTTGCGTCTGATCACAGACCTACCGTGTGCGATAGGCAGACAGTACATGGAGACCCTATACTTCCATCACCTCCGGACTTGGAGTGTGATGCACAAGACGACCCTGGGCCATCAGTGTTACTTAGATCACACAAGCGAGGGTTGGAGACGGCCGGAATTTCTGAAGTAAATTCACCGCAAAAGCGTCTACGTACAGATAGCCAATAATTGCTTGTTGGTGGTGGGTTCTCTGAGAACTCAGTGTCAATGGAGAGCTCATCATTTCCCTTACAGCCTTGTCCGTGTTCGTTCTCCTCATGTCGTTTTCACGTATTTATGTGAACGAGGTTTTCGCTTGAAATACTAGGCTCGTTCTTCGTTGGCTTATTAATGCATCTTAAAATTCTGCATATACATTGTGATGATGGAACTTCCCTGCCTCTATGATTGCAAAGCGTCAGACAAGACAGAACTAGAAAGGCGACCAGTCATATCTATCATACTTGCAGGTGTCTCGACGAGCGGAGTAGGTTTGATTTCCTAAAGAGACCATCAACGCTGTAGATCATGTTCCACTCGAGTCGCGAGGCAGTATTCCGTCGATCTCAACACTGTCAGTGCTCGTGTTCTGGGAGAGTGGAAGCGATAATGAAAAGCCTGGGAGTCGAAACTATCTGGGCGTGGTTTGATGTCACGAGATATGTATAGAAGCGAGATCATCAGTGCGACGAGGTATATGCCGAGTCGCAGCGAAGGAAGAGGAATAATAATGGCCGCGTGATCGCCATTGGAGACGGCGACAGAAGAGAACTCTGCATGTCTAAGACTCGGAGGATCGATCATCAAAGCGCACACAAATGCGAGTAGCCCATCCATACACCATCCGGAACGGACTAGTATGAAGATCAGCCATGTGAATTTCTCGGATTATCGATACTTACTTGCCAGAAGACCCGCTATGATGATGATGATCACGCCGTCCAGCTAGTCTGACATGCTCAATGGCCCAGGGTGTGGGTCTTAGGTGGCGCAGAGATTCTCCCAGCAGCCTGAGGCCTCCTGGACAGCGCACCTGCGTTTGCATCGCCTTGGTTCGCCAACAACGGGTTGCACCGTGCGTCCCGTGCTTTCCTCCGAGTCAATCCTCTCGCGTTCTTATCGTCCAAGCTTCCATTCTTCCCTGATCTCGAGCCAGAATTCTTCAGCCGCAGCACCTCGTGATCATGCCAAAATTCCTTCCTACCATCCTAATGGTCGAAATGCCTCTCCCGAAAATTTCAGCCTGTTTACCTGCGAGCGTGGACCCGCAACAGCAGCCGGGCCTTCCAGAACCACTACCCTCGCTCTAGGTCACCACGAACTATATTCCTGACGTTGCCTCGCCCACATCCGCAGGCTCATCCAAGCCCACTTCGTGCGCGCCCTCCAATGTCCTTGTACCAGACTCTGCCCCCTCCCTCCCCGTAACTGCCCCATCCGCATTTGGCCTCCCAGCATATTCGGCTTCAGGCTTTGATGTCCTCTCGATTTTGATTTTCTCACGTGGAGTGAACCGCCTTCAGCTCTGTCCCGTGGGTCTGCCAAGCCCGTTCGTCGTGGTGGACGTGAGATGATACGACTGCCCCTTTGTATACGCTTCTCCCACGTTCTGCCATCTAACGGGGTATAGCGAACAAGAAATTCTTGGACGTAATTGCCACTTCCTGCAGTCTCCAACTGGCAACGTCGCAATAGGTGAACCACGTTGCTTCGCGTCCCCAGTTTTCTACATGCGAAAGTTGCTTTCGTCCTCCCAGGAATGCCAAAAGACCCTGCTGATTTATAGAAAGGGTGGGCAGGCCCTCGTCAATCTCGTCACCGTTATCCCTCTTCGTGGTGGCGTACATAATACGCCCGAAGAAGCTAATGAAGTCGCCTACTATATCGGCTCTCAGGTTGACTTGACGGAGTAGCCAACTCGGGTACTCGATAAACTACGTGATGGGAGTCATCTTTCCGTCAACAACAACTCGTGGGCAACGGGCAGCGTCACCAGCAATGTAGGGCTTCTATGAGTCATGGGCTTTCCCAGCTGGCCCAAGCACAGAACATGTCGAATATCGGTCTCAAGGAAAGAAGACATGGGCAGATAAGGAGGGTAGCAATGTCCAAAGAGTGGAGAAACCTTATTGCCGACGCCACTTTCACGCACTCTGAGCTCCACTTCTATGAATCGCATGTCGGTAATACGATGACCGGATCGATTCGCGTCTCGTTATCCCCATCCCTCTCGCTTCTGCTTCTTTGATTTCTCCCAGAGTTTTTGCTCGTATTGTCTCTCAAGGGTGCCTTCCTCTAGGTCGCTCCTTCAGTTCGGCTATGAGCCGCAGGTGCTTGTAGGGGGATATCTCATGTGTGCCATCCCGCAGATCTAGTGCCACGCATTAGAGAGTTGAAGGAGGGTAGCGTGGGTGGACTCAGTATTCCAGGTGGTGTTGGCTCGTCGACGAGGGTCGCATCCAATCTTATCACGAAATCGGTGGATATGCTCTTTCGCTCTCTACTCAAGGCTCCGACGTTCTCTCTGCACAGGGAGTCACAGGATACCTCTGCTGAGCAGGCCGACTCTCATCTTTCCCAATCGTCGTCCGCATCGGCGTCTCAATCACCATTGTCGTCGGGGACATTGTGTTCAAACGATCCGTCCGATGGAGTAACACCGCCATATGTTTGGCTCGAGTGTCGTGGCAGGCTCTACGTTGAACCAGGAAAGGTGCGGAAGGCGATCATACTCTCAAGGCGTGCGCGATGGATGCCTGTCGTTGGGGGGGAGGGGGAGGAAATAGCATTGACAAGGCAGGTGGCGTTAGCAGTATCTAATACCGAGGAGAAGATGTCCATGGTGGTTCACGTATGACGGCGGGTATGATTCTTTTTCCTGCCTCCTAGACTCGAGTTCTTACAGTTCTGACCATTCTTCAATTTTCCGGGTCGAGGGTGTATGAGACGTCTACGAGCGAGCCAGTTGGAGCACCGATCGATCCATTGGAATTTTGGGCAATGTTGTCGTTCCACGGCACCATCCTGATCGCGTCTGCGAGCGTGAGGGACGTGCTCGGATGTGGAACTAGTGAAGTGATTGTGAGGAGTACCTGTGCGATGGTGAGAGATAGTCAAAGTGGCATGAGAGAACGTGCGGAAGCTGAGTTGGCGAAGTTGGACACACTCGAGGTATGTCTCTTTCTCCTCCGGTTTCTATCCAGGTCATTTAGAGAATTTACTCCCTCTTTTTCCTGCCTTGGTGCGTATAGGCGGGGAACGTGGTTGACCCTCCACCCTCGGTCGTGACAGCGTCTCTGATGCATAGAGAATTGCATATGGTGCCCGTGCGGCTCACATTCTACCGTACACCGCGGTCCGACAAGCACGTGGCGTCCTCGACATCGTCGGTGGGTGTTACCTCGACCCCACTCATCCACCCGCTCAATAAGCCGTTGTGTCCCATCGTATGTCAGGCTACCGTGCTGTCCACCACCGAGTACCAGTCAAACAACGACACCGACACCGGCTTTGGCCCTAGTCCTGGCCGCGCACCGAGCCAAGTGCAAATTCAGATAGATACAGAGGATGATACCGAAGAGCCGGGTCGCTTGATGCATTCGCCCGGCGCATCGCTCTTCGAGGAACTGGAAGCCTTTCGGGTGTCGAGTTGGCGATACGAACTTCAACAACTCAAGCTTGCGAACCAACGGTTGCACGAGGAGCTGCATGCACTCGAAGGCGCGTGTGCGAAAAGCGGGAATGGGTCCGCTTCCAGCACAACGGGACACATCGCGGCTGTTCCGCTCGGTCAACTTTGCTCGTCTGTGTCCACCGTCACAATCTCAATGCCGCTGCAGCCACAATTGCCGCAAACACAGCTCCAGCCGTCGGATGCATGGATCCAGTCAGAACTGAAGTCGTTGGCCGATCCCTGTGCACCCTGTGAATCTAAAAATGCGTAGAGTGGTTTGTCGGCGCTGGATCCAGGGATCCGGCAACGTTGCAAGGTCCTCGGAGTTCTATCGCTTCCCAGTGCACAGATGAAAGAAGAACAGGAACGTGAGGTGAACCGCGAGCAGGAGCGCGAACGCGAGGTGGAGCTGCCTCCCAAAGCAGAGCCGGCGGAACACTTTTCATCTGGACATTGTGTCTTTCATCAAGACTGGTACCATCCCTCCATTACATTCTGGAAGCGCCTTTCTTCCCTTGTTTACAATGCTGGAAAAGAGCTATGCGGCTACTCGCGACGCAGACGTTTGGAGTCCATTTATGTTGGTGACAGCAGACTTCTGCAGGATGATCAAGCCTGAGTCCGCTCGAGGGACTATGGATCAATATCTCCAGCCCGTCCAGTGGATTCTCTTCTGCGAAAGTGACCGCGACCAACTACTCGTCCTGCTGAGCCCATTCGAAGCCGACCGCTTAATGGTGAACATCAGGGAAAGCGAATGCGTTCACCATCATGTCCATGCGCCCCGCACATCGCAACGCATGAAACCATCGGACGATCTCAAACCCTATTCCACTCCTCCCCTGCCCTCTAACTGGACCCCACCTTGGACTCTGATCGACCAGCTGAATGTGTTCGCTCAGGCTGGACAGTTCTATCTCAGAGACTATCAATCGTACCTCCGGCTATGCCATTTCCTCGGCGTACCTACGAAAGAGTTGTCCGACGGCACGGCAATGCGGTGGAGTTTCAAAGAGACGGAAATCACGTTCTCGGGTTCTCCGCGGCATTCCGTGATGGCATTACTTGTCATTCGGAGTAGAGGGCGACCGTTTGCACAGACGCAAATGGGAAAAATTCGCCAAGGGCAGTTACTAAGAGAGAAAGACTTTGATAGGCTAACATCAGTGGTATCTGATCACAGCCCCACTGCATACGATAGGCAGAGACCGCACGACAACCCTATACTTGCTTCACTTTCGGACATGGAGTATGGTGCACAAGACGACGCTGGGTCATCAGTGTTGCTTCGATCATACAGGCTGGAATTTCAATTTCTGAAGCAGATCTAGAGCCACTGCAAAAGCGTCTACGTTCGGATCGACAATAATGAAGTTGCTCGTTAGTGGTGCGTTCTGTCAACGGAGAACCCAACATCTCCTTGACAGCTTTCTCTATGTTCGTTCTCGCCTTGTCTTTCATGTACTTATGTATACATAGTTATCGATTAACGGGATGTATGCGTTATGAGGATGTTCCATGAATTCTCCCTCTTCTATTACCGTAAGAAGTTCTTAGAATCGTGGTGCATATTCAATTCGTCGTTTGTCAAGACACCGCATCGAATCGTGGATCATGCACTGTGAGGAAACATACGGGGAGATGTCATTGCGTTGAGGCGTTGAGCAGACGAAGAACCATGGTACTCATGAAAGAGACCGGGTGCGCATTCTATAATACAGATTAAAAAGGGCGAACATCCTGGCACGTGTCTCGGAGAGCGAAAAGGCTTGATTTCATCAACTACATGAATCATGTTCCACTCGTGCTGCAACCCAGTCAGCGACTGTGTTTTGGGAGAGTGGAACTGATAATGATTCACGAATAGCTCGGGACTCCAGTCAGTGGTCCCCTTCATCACCCGAGCTCTTTCTGGAATACGCACACTCGGATGCTGCACGAACCGATCGATACATGGGATTATCTAGAAGCTGGACATCGTGGACAATGTCCTCGAACCGACTGTAAGTAGGATGCCATGGCGAGGAGAGAGCGGCGGATGCTGGCGGCGCCAGTTACATTGCCAAACAGTGTTCCGACGTCTGCAGAATTTGAATCTGATGTCACGGGTGACCCGAAAATAGGTGGGTGATGGGGTGAATCCACGTGAGCCAAGGACGCAAGGAGTGACGGACGTCCGAACCCAACGTTGTCCAGCAGAGGACTACGTATGATCAACCGAGACAAGCAAGCTGCGCGAAGCGAGTGCGAAGAACGTGAGTCTGAATAACGAGGCTTATCCTGAGCATCTAGTACTGAAAAACGCGGTGATGATGAACGCGACTCCAGTTTCCATTGATGGTAGGATCATAGCGCAGTGAAGCACGCAAGCAGTAGTTTGAGAGGAAGTCGACTGGGGTGAGTAGCGTGAGACGAGCTCGTAGCGGGTAGCAGCATCTTTTTATCGTCTGGAAAGCCGATGCACGGAACGAGTGGACCACAGAAATTGTCTGGATCCGCAGACTGGCATTGTGCAGCTGTCGAATTGGTTCTCCCAGCAACATTTCTACACCCAATGCTAGAACAACATGTATAGGTGGGTGAAGTCATCTCAAGGACAACTTGAAACCTGTCAGGTTCGATATAGACATAGGCACACTGACCGACGAAAAAAAATAACTTCCTGTCCCTAATTAGTCCTACTTCGAAGGTTACTCGTCAACAAACCTGGTGGCTTATATCCAAACATGAGGCGTCTCTGTGCAACGATCAACGTGCCAAGTCCTAGAGAAGGAACGGCGTCCCTTGGGAGATGCTGTCTACGAATTTTGTCGCGTGCGCCTAAAGATCGTGGAGACGGAGAGGGTCTCCGCTTGGTGGTGCTTGGACCTGGGTATACGTCGAACGGGTCGGAGTTCCTTGCAGGGATTAAGAATATTTGGTTGGGTTTCCGAAGGGCGAGTAATGGGTGCCACGTATCGTCAGATATCATATGACCAAAGATATGTGGGATTGCATTCATCTTTGTGTAAATGGTGCACGTGAATGATTCTGAGCGACGGCCAAATGGTGGAATGTGGAGCAAATTCAGTGTTGATGAAATTTTGTGGGTGCGTTGCTGGTGACCATACGTGCAGGGATGGCTCATCCAGTGATGGAAATACGTCAGGGTGCACATTCCTGGTAGAAGCAACGGGTGGCATGCCCACCAACTGGAGTCGGATATTCCCGAATGAGTCGGAGTGACGAATTCCTGCATACACTGCCTGACGCATCTGGTCAGGCGTGGGGGCACCTCAATCAAGCTCAACTGCAAAGAATTCGGGTCTCTCGCAATTTCCTCCCCCGCTTTTCTGATCCCAGGCGGCAAGTGAAGTGAGGCGTGTCCATCTTGGATGGGTTCCATCACAGCTGTGACGCGCTCGTTCTGCTCGATCTGGATCCGGTTCGCATCTCACTGCTGAGACTGCACGAGTTCGCGAGAAGCCGCTCTGACCCTGCGTGCAAAGCCCATGAATGTGGCGAAAGACCTCTCCGTTATCTGCGTGGACTCTGGGATAAGGTTGTGTCCCCTATCGTCGAATTCCTTCAGACAATGCACCTTTGTCATATCACCGATCTGGGGGTGTTCAAATGCAGAGTTCTCTTTTTCCCGTTTACATGCGGTATAGAAAGGGTCAACAGAACCCTTCTGATATGTGTATCACCCACGAGTCACGACCCAACCCTGCTCCTCACATTCTTGCTAGCGGCAGGATCGATTGGATGCTGTGACAAGACAGAATTACTGCATCACTCTAAGTCAAACCGAAGCTGACGATGAGCGTGAACTCGCATTGTCGATTCTATCCAAAGCAATGCTCGGTTCTCCATGATGGACGCTATATCAAGCACGTTAACCAACCTGTCATGAAGAACTCAGTTTGCATACTTGTCTGCCTGACGGCCGTCGCAGACCCTGGACAAGGTCACTCATCCCACGCTGGTGATGCAGTTCACTGTGTTCCGTTCTGTCGTCGGGACGGCGGCTGTGTCAGTACCGTGACTGCGTTCATGTTCTAATGGGACACAGTGGACGGATCTGGCCTCTGAACCATACCTGTGCAACGCCGACTCGGAGCTCGCAAGAGTGAACTCGTTTCCATCAACATTGAAGTAGCCAAATTCTCCAAGTGGGCCAATGGGCTCACTGGTATTCAGTGTCACGAATTCTACATCATCCCCTGAGCAGTTTAGCAATCATCAATGGCACCGTCTCTCAGGTTCATGGTCTTCCTGCCCAAAGCAATCGCCCAAGTTTTCGTTCGCTCCTCTTCATTTCTATATCAGGCGCCTTATCCAGCGGGACGAGAGGAACGTCCCAGTTTGCGTACCTATCTACCCTTTATACGACAGTCGGCCGGCAAGGTTATCTACGCCGTATAGGGTATGCAGTTTGCTTCCGTTCTGTCTTTGGACGGTGTTGACGGCTGGCGATGGCCGCAATATGATCGAATCCATGTTTTATCAGAACACAGCGGCGGGTCTGGTCGCCTGGGCCATAGCAGACAACGAAGTCGGTGAAGGTATCATTTTCATTTGATCAATGCATTCTCGGAGTCTGGCCAAGCAACTGTACGACACTAAAAAACTTGAATCCAGACACCACTCCTAGCACAATGTGAGCTGCACAAGGGCGCTTCCGATGATGCAAGGACATGCGGCGTCGCCTCGAGTGCAGCTTTTGAACCTAACATCTAGTCCGATGAAACAGGCAGGGGCAGGTGAATGCGATCCTCGTACAGCGTTGGGCACAGTAAGAGCCACGAGACTAATGGAATTACCTTGTTTAACAAGGTCACTCCATCCCGAGAATTGTGGCTGTACGTAACTGAAATTTCACCCGTGTTCATCCGTCTGCTCATCCGAAAAATTCCGGTTTCTATCTTATTGTATGGTCGACCAC